>PNEQ01123333.1:0-15080 GCA_003012365.1 Medauroidea extradentata | reverse complement strand
ATTTAGTGATACTTAGTACGAGAGCGCGGGGCAGTTTGGAAGGAGCTGTCATGGAAGCTAAGTCTTGAAGGCAGTAGGTCGGGCGATCGTCAAGTACAGGCTGTTTGTTTGTTGACATCTTCTCGGGTAAGTGAGGTTAGGTATTTCTTTATTTTTGTCGCATCCGGCGGTGTTGTGTTTTATTTGAATACATTAATAGGGGTAAAGTTTATCCGGTTCACCCAAGGTTAATGATTTTAGTACGTGATAGACGATTAATTTGTGGAAGATAACTCGTCCCTCCAACCAGATAACTTAACTGTAAAATATTTTTTTTTTAATTCTATTTCTTTTTGTAAGAACAACTCTCATCTACGAACTGAATTATTCTGAATATTTATAATAGAGTTCAACAACGTCTAGAACTTATAAATACTGTTAAACATTAGACGATCTATCTTTTGTAATAGGCCTAATATATTTTAAAAATAAAACTGTTATTGTTTTACTAAAGAACTTACCTTCTCTTATTTCTCTTTTACTTTAATTATAAATATTTCTGATAAACTGCCCGCCTCTCAGTAGTCTTAGATAGTAGAAATTCTCTATAGTAATTTAAGTGTTAACTTTTAAGTAGACCAGTTATTATTCTTCACCTCTGCCTATCACCCAAAGATCCCTTTTTCCTCTCGAGCCAAGCGACCTCTACCTCTAACCCCCAAATTCTCCATATATTTTTAAGTTCACCCTCATCTAGTCCTGACAATATTCTTGATAGATTGCTAACATTGTGGGTAAGGTGTATAAACGTTGTTAAGTGTTATATATTTTAATTTACATATTGTGTAATTGCTAGTTTCATCATGGAATATAAAATATGCAGTGATTTATTAAAGACTCTCAGTACATAATCTGCTTGATGAAACAGTGTAAGAAGTGATGCGACTTCTTTATGTGATTTCTTATCGGCACTGCAGTAGTGAAATTCGTTTTTGTAAATGGTATACCCACTAAAACAGTAACACAATTATTTTGTATACAGATACCAAAATTACGATTTTCACCCCTACTGTGCTATACAGATTTCAATTTCGGTTTTCCATGAAAAATACTTCAAAACAGGAAATAAACATTGTGTAGTAAATTGAGTGATATCGTTGAAGCACTAGCGATATAGTTTTGGCAAACGGTTTTTATCGTTGTACATTTACATACTGAAACAATGAACCAGAATTCATACCTAAATTGTTTGAGATATATCTTTGGTATCTATGTTAACGATAAAGTGAATTATCTAATAGCTGTATATCATTGATAGAACATTTCCTGACTCCCATGCATTTTCTTCTTTGGGAATCAATGTACTTTATTCACCAAAGAAACCAACTGCAGTATGTAATTTTTACCTGTTATTTTGACAAATTATATGCCCTTATAACAATGATCTGTTTCAGGGGCCATAGTTGGCGTAGTACATTAGTCAAGAGTACTCGCCTTTGACCAACGCGATCCGAGTTTGATTCCCAGCAAGGATCGGTCTTGGACTTTCAAAAGTGGGAATCGTGCCGGACGATGCCGCTGGTCGGCGGTTTTCTTAGGGATCTCCCATTTCTCCTGTCCCTTCATTCCTGTGCTGCTCCATACACTTTGTCACCCCTCACCAGCGCTAAAGACATAGATACATATTACGTGCTGGCCAAAATTTCTTCACCTTGAACGGTTTCGTAACTTCAATAAATCTGCAAGATGCTCACACTGCTATTATCTCCTAAACAAGTACATAGACAAACAACCATAGAGAGAACTAAGACAAAAGAGGTTACACAGTTCATTCTATATCACTGTACATAAATAGTTCACTGGATAACTGACAGGCACATCATGTTACAGTCCAACCCGCTGGATCTAGAATGTGAAATTTGGAGGGTGGGTTTCCCTTATGGTGTAGGTAAGCAATAAGAAAAATTGTCCACAATATGACTCTTAAGAAACCGAAACAGAGTGAAATATGTATTCCTTGAACCATAGGCCAGTTTCACCAACAAAGTTTAACTTTGCTACAAAGCAAGGTTAACAAAACTTGACTTAAACCTCAGTTTAAATTAGAGGTGCGTTCCAGCAAGAACACAGGGAGTTTAGGTTACCAGAGATTAGCTAAACTTGGCTGCACATGGGTTGTGTGAGCTGAATTACCTTAATTTTGTCGGAAATACCCAACACTTGTTGAAGATAGCTGAATGCATGTTTGTTTATAATTTACGCAGAAAATATTTCATTTAGAATCTTTGGGAGGTGGAGGGGGAGTCTTTGCATCATACTATCTAGGGGGGCTAGGTACCCCTAAGTGACTTTGGAGCAAAGCAAGAAAGAAAGACCAGGGGAAGATGGTCTAGAAAATATAATTTACATTATTTTACTGTTGTAAAGTGGCAAAGAGTGTATGTACCCTTTAATGTTTATCTACACAGAATAGTTGAATTATTTTCTCATCAGTATATTTTTTGTTAACTTGAAAATAACAGACTTGAAACATAACTCCATATGTATCATAAAAGTAAATTGACCGATTGTTTTTAAAAGTTGAAATGTATTCGGAAGTCTATATCATCCTATTTGTCAAAATAATTATTTCTTTCTAGAATCCGGCGAGGCTGATACATAGGAATAAAGTCTTCATCGTTTGTATTGTCTTCAAATACCAAATTATACAGTGACCCCCTCCCCCATTTTATTTTGAACTTAAGTGAGATTAGCTAAGTTACCTGGCCAAAATTGAGTAGTTAAAATTTAATCTCGCTTAAGACGAGAAAATACAGTTTAACTGCTTGGTGAAACCCAAGACAAGTGTAATCGAGCAAATGCTGGTTAATCGATATTAAATCGCTTATACTTGGTTGGTGAAACCGTCCCTAAGCTATATAACTAGAACCAGTCTGGTTATCGTCGTAATTTTTCATTAACTTGCAAGCTTATAAAACACGTAAGTTTAGTTAGTTTCAGAACTATTTGAAATTTGATAATTAAGGTGGTGAAAAGGGGTACAATTTTATATCATTCATTGGATTGTTCCACTTCAGTTATATTTTTATTCAAATGTTGAACATATGATTTGATTATAAGTTTTTTGATATTCAACCCTTAATGTGGTGAAAAAAGTTATTAAATTTTTTTCATTTCCCATTATATATATCTAACCTGTTGAGATATTGGTGTTTAGCTTCAATTATTGTGATAATGTTGATGCTCTGAAAAGACAGCATGGTAATTGTGACAATTTAAACGTAATTGTAGTTAGCAATTTTACCTATATGTATTGATGTGCAACAGTTATATGCCTAGGGAATGAATATTGTGTTAGTTTTACATATTTTTAATAAACAATTGCAATGTTACATGAATCAGTTGTTTGGAGCTCAGGTCTATGGTAAGAGTCAAACAATATACTTTATATATAAGGGCGTTTATGTGGCAAAAATTCAGAATTTTATATTTGTACTACATAGATGTTACTTGTAACTACATTTTCCACCAGTGAAACTTTTTTTAAGTCTTATCTTCTTCCCATAGCGGCATGTCAAAGTCAAAATTTTCAAGTTATGGGAACATTCTAATAACAAAAACCAACTGACTTATTCGAACGACATAACTTACACTGAAATTAAATAGTACGGGCCCTATGCTAAAAGATTTAAAACTACACAACAAAGTCCCTTTGTCTGTTTTAAAAATGGCCATAAGTAACGAAAATTATCCCTATTTTTAGAATTTTTTAAAATTGCAATGGAATTGTATCGCAGTAAATTTAAATATTTTAGCATGATCCATACTATCTAATTCCAGTGTAAATTATTTCATTTGCGTAAGTCAGTTTGTTTTTGTTATTAGCATGTTCCCGTAACTTGCAAATTTTAACTCTGATATGCTGCTATGGGAAGATTATGAGAACTTAAAAACTTTTCACAAGCGGAAAATGTAGCCAAAAGTAATGTCTGTAAAACTATCACTACGTCGCATAAATACAAGATTATGTGTTCATACCAAGTGATCACCCTTAATTTACTGAGACTGAATCAGTATTTCTGAATAATACGTTCCTTGCCTCTAACACGCTGTTAGCTGGTTGGTGCCCCTACACCTGGCAGTCTAATGTCTCATCAGACATTCAGTGTTGTGTACAGTCATTGTCCAGTACTGCTTCCCTTGGAAGACATACATTCCCTGCCACTTATTACTCTACCTTCTGTAGTTTCTCTGCAGCTTTATTTCACGTCATTTCATCTCACAAGATTAAGCGCAAGTTTAGGGCATCAGTACCATTACCACTAAATCTTAACTTGCCACAACTCCCGCATAGGCGTTCAGCTAAGCGACGAGGAAATGCATATATAGGGTGGAATGTAAATGGTGGAAAAACTTTCAGGAGTAGGTAGGCAGTTATAAATTTAAGAACGAGTACAGAAAACGTTTGTCTTTGCTGTTCGTGTCTGATATCTACTGTGTTTTTTGTTTCGTCTCATCGTTGTGTCGCATGTTACTTGGTTTTTTATTTTGCATTTTTATTTGTTATTATTTTAATTTTCTTATCTGTTTGTTCCTTGTTTTATTTGACCCGATTCCATTTTAGAATTTCATGTTGTGTATGTATCTTGCTGACTAAACCATACTCTATTATTTGTTTAGTTTTCTTTGACAGTCACTCATTTTGCAAGTCCAAGGAACTAAATCCAGTCACTCACGCTTTTACAATGAAAATATATTGGCTCATTTAATGTATGGGGCCGCCCAATAGTTTGTAACAACACTTGTGAAAGAACCACCTGATTTTACTATATTACTGATGAAATAACAGGTTTTTAAGGTAAATGCATAATAAAAACATTGATTTTATAATCTCCTGGTACACTGTTGAATTATTAGACTTCTTATATTTGAAAACGTAAAAACACACACATGAGATTTGTGGTCTAATTATGGCTGGTATCCTACAAAGAAAAACTAAATAAATTATTACTAAAGATATGTTCCTTTGAACAAGAAAACATTAGATGATTTGACAGTTTCATTTACCGATTACAGGTGTTTACGGAAATGAAATAGGTATAATCTACTCTGTAGTATCGGTCACATGATCCAATTTACTCAGATGTTGGATGTTTATAACAGTTTTATAGCGAACTGAAACTGGAAGAATTGTACGTTGGCTGCCTATTTAAAAAATGTGTAGAGCCAGTGATTTTTGGTGAAAAGAATTCTGCAACAATTTGTTTTAGTGTCTTATGTGTATATCTGTTTCTCTGCTTCCCGGTCAGTGATTGGAAGTATTTAACTTTGGGCGTCTCTGGGTTCTCCTGCAAATCACGGACGTGTAGTGTCGCGGTAAGATTGTTCTGGTTGGCGCAGTTAAATGAAACGCACCTCTGCCGTATTATATTCTGCCAATAACCACGAACCAGAGTTGCAGGTGTGCACATAAGGCATTGAAACTAGGGTTGTGCGATTTTGCGATATATTGCATACGATGCGATATATTTTCAAAATATCGCGCGCAATATGTTTGTTGTGATAGGCTAAATCCCAAATGCAATATTTTGTGATATATCGCAGCGCGATATTTATCGATTTTTATCGCAGTGCGATATTTTGTGATTTTTTTCGCAGCGTAATATTTTGCGATTTTTTGCAGCGCAATATTTTGCCATTTTTATCGCAGCGCGATTTTTGCAATTTTCATTGCAGCAGGATTTTTGCAATTTTTGTAGCAGCGCGATATTTTGCCATTCTTATCGCAGTGTGATTTTCGCGACTTACATCACTACACATTTTTCTTGCTATTTTAACCGTATAGCGATATTTTTGGCGACGACATGATAGCCTCCATTACAAGGGTAGTCGTTCTATTTTAACTCAACTTTAAGGTTTAAACGTTTTAGCTCAGAATACACAAATCTAAAACAGTAGTTGTGACATAATATGTAGTCGTACATCAAGATTACACCAGTCGTTGTAAGTCACAATGTATACTTTTCTATTTTGAGAAAAACAAGACAAGACTTTACAATTTTTTTCTTGAACAAAGTAACTTAGAAGAAACCAAAACAACCAAATTAATACCTTACTTCGCAGTCAGTAAGTTTTTATATACATTAGCGAGCGACATGACCGTGCCATTAGGTATGTTAACATTGTCAAAATAGATTTACAAACATGGTTGCAAAGTGGAAATGGACACAACGTAAAAATTAACAAAAATGTGGCAGTATTATGGAAATTTTATGGAAACCATTTTGTAAGCAGTTACCATTTCATTGTACGCAATAAATTTTGAAATAAGAATAGCTAGGATATTTTTCGTTACAATAAGCCTTAGTGTATTTGTACATTTGTACCATTAAGGTGGCTGCCTAACTCACGCTTCAAAATAGTTGCAGCGCATTCGTAAACAGATTTTTTCTACGAAACAATTCCACGTGAGTCCATTGTGCCAACGAACTAAAAGAAAACAAATTTCACACAAAGGTCGGTACGTCATTGTTAAGACACTACTCTCATTAAACACACAGATTCTAAGCCCTCAAACATGGCTAAAATATACCTTTTCAGACAGCCGTACTTCAAAATGTAGCCTACTAATCGGATGTATGTGAGACTTAAGATTGCGATGTGCATCGATCTTTGCTACAGACTTTCCACCAATAAAACTATATGGTCACTGCTTAGTGTCCCATAGTAAAAACAGTTCGGCGGGAACCTTGCACGCTAGTTCAGAGCTTGGCTTGTTGAGGCGATGCAGCATTTGATGCGCGTTTCAAGGTCCCCCTTATGTCTGTCATTTCTGAGATTCTGACGCGCAAGTAGTCAGTTAGTTGGACCTGGCGCATGAGCTCCTCTGTAGCGTGGTACGAAAAGTGTTTATGCTATGTGGTTATTGGCAGCGTATCTATGTGAAGAGCCGTAGCTCGTTTGACTGAGCCAATTACAATAATATTCCTGCAACACCACACGTCAGTGATTTGCAGGTAGAATCTCAAGGCTCATGAGAGTTGAAATATCCAATCACTGACCACGAAGCAGAACTGCGGATGTTTACGTAAGACACCGAAACAAAGTGGGGCAAAATTCTTTCTGTGAAAAACACGAGTCCGTATGTATAACTATTGAAAAGTGTTTCTATTGCCTTTTGTATGAGAAAAGAAGACACTCTTATATCTGTCTCGGTTGTTTTAAAAATATCGCCTGCTTATGGAAAGAATCACAACTGCCAGCTCCTCAAAAGTTGTAAAAATTGCTTTTATTTACATTTCTGTAGCTGGAAAAGTACCAGCCGTAATCGTAAAACAAATCGATAGATACCTGCCTCTTGAGTTAAACACATGCTATCCACAGATTAAATGATAGGGCCACAGCTTAAAATTTCATTGAAAAACACTTTCTACGAAAACACTGCACTCTAATTTAGTACTCTACGCTTAAAGGCGAAGCGACGTTTAACGCACGCATTGGAGTCGTCTTATCACCTTCCCATTTCCGTGCCTCAAACGAAAAAAAAAAAAAATCTAATCTCCAATTAACTGTTAATTGACCAAATATTATCAAACTCAGTACTCATGGTGACCTGGTCATCATGTGTAACATTTATTATTTAGTTTTCAACATATGAACTGTATAAGTTTATGTAATGATGGTTGCTGTCGTCAGATGCTTCATGCAAGCATTGTGAAATTTTATGATAGGGCGCAGGTAACATAAGACTGTAAAAACTGCTTGGCAGTGATTGAGTGTTGAGTGAACAGTTATGTTTTGTTATCAGTATCGCGGGCGGCATTAACTGCCGGCTGACGTATCTAGACGCTGTAAGGAAAAGCTGACATGAAGATAATGACAGTTCAATTACTTGTTCTGTGTCACAAAACAAGAATTTGGTACTGGAAACAAAAAAGTTGGATAGCTTCTCACACTCAGCAATCCATTTTTTCCTCTTTGAAAACGGCATTGTCTTATTTATTACACAGTAATGCCCTCATTTCGTGTAAGATAATACAGTACTATTATTATTTGTATTTACGTAATTAGGTCTATTTTTTAAATAATTTAGCTACATATTCAAGTATTATAAATGTGTAATACTTGTACTCATTTAAGCATGAATAAAGAATATCATGATTATAGTCCACTCACTAATGTGTGATGAATGCCTCTTTTTTTACGTTTAGTTTTGTGTATTTTTGCACTGAAATATTGTTGAATAAGGAACCACAATAGGATGCGAGTTTCGTTGCAAATATTGCTTTCAAATTATTAGTGATAATTTTATAATAGTTTTATGTAGGGTTAGTGAGAGCATGTAGTAATTTGATAGTGTGTCATTATACTTTGAATGCTAAAATACGTAGTGCGATAATGTTCGTCGAAAGGGAGGACTAGTTGTTGAGGAACACCCGACCCACCAAACATAGCGGGAGATAGGAGAGGGGATCCAGGGGGCCTCTCCCTTTACGAGAAAATTTGGGGTTTGAAGGCGAAAAATTGTGCTCTTAAAGCATTTTTCATACCTAAATATCCTATCTATATAGCTGGTTGAAATTGTGATTATTTAGTGTAAAATGGTGTCTGTGAACATTTTTGCAAACACGCAGTTATATTACCTGCTGGAACCTTGACCCACTGCAAATCAGTATTTAAATATCAGGAAATGCCTGAATACTACATGATGCAGTTTTAAAAATATTTGATACCTGTATGTAAGCATAAATTAAAAATGATATAAATTAAATGACTAGAATGACTTTCATTACTGCAGTATTTACATAACTTGTTACAATGATGAATTACACAGTCAGTAGGCTACATTATTACACACATTTGCTAAATATTGACAATGTTTACAATAGTTTTTAATACGTTTTACGTGTTTTAATTGCTGTATTTTTTAAATTCATTAATGTAAAAATTATTTAATCTCGAATTTAACCGTCAATATGACATGAATTACTACATCAAACGTTGTTCACATATTTCTTATGGTAATTTTACTTTACGGAAATATTCAGAAATAATTGTGCGATTAGTATATATTTTTAAACCAAGTGAAATGAAAAAAATCATTCTCGCTTTACCTTTCTCTTTCTTCATCTTTTTGGAACGGGATGAGGCGCACACACGGAAATACTTTTTCACAAAGGACCCAAATCTCAACAGATAGTTTTATATGTTTTTATAAGTTACGCTTTATTACGAGGTTAAATATATGTGACATAACGCTACAATAACCATGTATTTTAAAACACCAATAAAAATGTTAGGTGATGTAAATGTTACAAGCAATACCAATCCTCCACCCAGTAAAACGGGGGAGGGGTCCGGGGGCCTTCTCCTGCAAAAATTATGTTTTAAGGTGCAAAATTGTGTTACTTAAGCAGTTTCCAGACTCCATTTCACTATTCTATGTAGTGTAAATTCAAATGTTTCGTCGGAAGGGGGGAGGGGGGTTTCCCGGCCCCGTTTGCATCTCCCCTACTATAATTCTGGGCGTGTGTACCCAATGCGTTACTGAAGCTTGATATTTTTCTCCTTCGTCTTCAATAATTCTCTTCATAAAAATAAATTAACGAGTGTTCAATAACTGGCGTGTCTTGGTATAGTACTAAGGTAAAAATATTTGTTTCGGGTTGGGGAGGAAGGGTCGTGTCCCCTTCCATCTCCCTACACCCAACGACAAGCCGTTGATACGCGTGAGTTATATTACAGCGATAACAGACTAATAGTATCACCCGCAATGTAATTGATATGTCGAGGATTTGTGATAGCGGTGGCTGTAATCAAACAGTGTCCGCGAATAACGATTTAAATTTTTTTTCATTTTGATGTGGTTTAACGTTTAAGAGATATCTGTAGTGCATTAAGGATGTTGTTATTTCCAACGAGGGAAGCTTTGCCACTTTTTCAAATCTTGCTGACTCAAGGAAAGTCGTCTCCACAAGTGAAGAAGTTTGTGACTGCACAAATGAGTGATGAATGAGGAAGACGTTGAATGATTAATGTGAACCAACATACCTCATTTTAAATTGGTTTATTGTTATAGTTTGTTAATTTTATTTGATCCCTAGAAGAAATATTATTTAACTGAAATATATACATATATATATCATAATAATTTATTTCCATATTCCAATTACAGCACTTTACATAAATACTTTTTATGTAACGGAAGACATCACACTCACATAAGCAAAGCTTGTTATACTTTATATAACAATAAAAACATGCATATTATCGAGGGGAAGTGTCCACCCCCCCTCCCACTAAAGACTCACCTGATGCGATGCATTTAATACTTATATTAAGACAATTTCTGTGCGATATTTATCACAAAGTTATTTCTAATGGACCACGATATTTTCGAAGCGCAATATGTAAGGCAGCCCGATATATCGCGATTTTATCGCAGCGTGA
This sequence comes from Medauroidea extradentata, assembly GCA_003012365.1. Classification (NCBI taxonomy): domain Eukaryota; kingdom Metazoa; phylum Arthropoda; class Insecta; order Phasmatodea; family Phasmatidae; genus Medauroidea; species Medauroidea extradentata. The sequence goes on along the minus strand of PNEQ01123333.1, from coordinate 4,652 downwards.
TATTTATGGCACATCGCGATATATTGCGATGCGAGATATAGTGCGTGTATCGCAATATTTTTGAAATATCGCATCGCGATACATAATTTCAAAATATCGCACACTCCTTATTGAAACAAGTTGTAGCAAAATTATTTTTTCCAAAAACTGCTGGCTCTAAAAATGCAGCAAAGTATGAACAAGCTGAGTATTTCAGTTGTCGGTCTGGCAGACCTGTATTGTTACACAAGTTAGGACAGTGCAGGATATTCTTTTTACTGGTGAAATAAACATATTGCGTTACGTGTACTAGTAACAAAAATGTTAAGAGATAACCTGCAAAAATTTCAATAGGAATAAGAAATTGCAAAGTGAAAGTATTCTAATACATAACTGCCACTTTTTGCATTAATCAAGAGTTTGCTATAAGAAAAAATTAAACGTTAAAAATTTTTATGTTCAGAAGGCCTATTAAATAATAGTCATGTATTCCTAACCTTTATCAGGTAACATTTTTACTTGATGAACTTCTCCAAACTTATTGCTAAACAAAAATAGTACATTACGAATTTGTCTGCTTTTAACTTGAGTTCAAGTGCCTTACTATATATTTTCTTATGTGAATTCATGCAAGAGGCTGTGTTTACTTTTAATGCTCAATTTCTTTTTTTCATAACCTGGCGGCAATCTATCCTGCTCCCGAGCAGAGTAGATCTGAATGTATCCAGCGATAGGATCGAGCTGAATATTTATAGATTCCAGGCAGTGCTAAACTGTACTTTCAAAAGGTTTCTAAACTAGTTGCAGAGTAACGTCTACTCTATCGAGGAATTGAGTACGGTTTCCATAAGTTTTGTCTCTAATAAAAAAATTTAATATATTCTTACCTACTAAAACAAATATTCATTTGAGTAAGATAACATTTGACAGTTAGACTGTTACTGATTTAAAGTGTCCCTTTATTGAGAGTATTATTGTACAGGTCTAGAAAATAAAATTTTTGGGCTATGAAAACATTTTAGTTCACTACAATATATTTTGGTATAGTAAAACTGATCCTGTAAATTATTGTTACAATGTACTGTACTATCACTGACACAGCAGCTTAACTATAAACACTGGCAAGCCTATGAACATATGGTTTGTTGTAAAACAATGAAAAAGTTGCTAATAGCTTCTTGGTCTCGTTTTCTTATATAAAGCAACAGAATTTTTAATGTTTGTTGATTACAGTCGAGCATTAAATACACCATGCTTATGGTGTATGTAAAGACAAGACGACAAGCGAACGACTCGAATACTCAATGGTCGATAAAATCTTAACTACTTATCATAATTCGATGGAATTTTTTTTTCAATTAGATATTTTATAAATGAATGTTTATTTACACAGCACTTGGCGGAAATTTCAAGAAAAAATTGAAAACCATTCTTAGAAACACAAGAGCTTGGAATCACAAAATTCATAAAAATTGAAAACTTAAAATTTACAATTTTTAATATGAAATATCCAAGTCTCAGTAAAAACTGAATTTTAAAAATTCTCACATTTTTATTGAAAATAATTTTAACATCCATAACACCTGCATAAGAGGATTTCAGATAGTAAAATGAATTAAAAACCAAAATAAGACTATTTTTGAAATTCTGTTATTAGAGACCTGGATATTAACATAATAGAAATTTTAAAAAATTTTAGTTGTTATTTTTTAATTGAAACCAAAGTATTGTACCGCCTAGTGCTGTTAAAATAGACGTTCATTAAAAATACATATACTAGACCAACACGTCCCATCATAATGTAAGTAGGCCTCGTAGATTTTATCAATAATTTTGAGTATTCTAGTCATTCGCTCTACATCTTACCTATCTGTACCACTCAAGCGATGGTACTATGAGTTTGCTTGGAACCAATGGCTATATGTGATATTACAATGGTGTCCATGTCACCATTGAGAGATGCAGTCACTCTCTTACATGACCATGGGTGTAACGGCAAACTTACACTTGTACGTAAGTTGCAGTGGAATATACGACTTGGTTTGTAGCATTTTTGCACTAACTCACGAGGAACAGCTCATTTTACACAAACAATGTTGTGAAACTATACATCAACATGGGTTGTAATTAACACGTCTAATAACTCTTGGCATCTATAAATGACTGTTTTATCACAGCAGTACGAACTTAATTTTTGCTCCTTGCTGCTGCTCAAGATGTCGTAATGGCGACTGAAGACAGCATATGCAGTTGTGGATCCATGATTAATGTGCCCCAAAGGCTATGTACTAGCAAGCCTATATAGTATTGTCGTAACATCTGCTTTGAATGATCCTGTATTGTATAGGCAGTATATGATAATGTGATCATTCTAAAAAAGCCCTTCATAACTTATATTTTAAGCCAGCTTGTGTGTTTCTGCTGCAAGTGAATATTGCCATGTAGTTTTACTTACATAGGCATGTACAATGTTCAAGCTGATAAATGTTATCTACAATATCGACTCATTAAATACACGGGGGTTGAATAATTGCAATATTCAATAGTAGTCCTAGACATAAAAACCTGCGAATTGAAGTCTACATAATGTGGGTTTCTGTGTATGACTGTTAATTTATTCAAGACGCATTATTGCAGTAAGAAAACGTAGCCTGAGCATGCTGTATTAGAATTTGAAACACTAATTCAACACAGGCAAACACACATCACGTTATTCAAAAAGTCAAGTTCCATTCAGTCGCACTACTATATCAGACGATGCACTAACAGCAATAATAATAAACAATGAACTTTCATAATGTGTGAAATAGAAAATAATTGATGCTTCTTGGTAACATGTAATTCAATATATAAAGGTTGGCAATTGTGAAACGTAACAATTTGCATAATAGGCCTACCAATAACTTCACAGAATTTTAATGGTATTCATAAATGGACATTTCTAATACTTTTGAGTGCATTATAACAATCCATGTTGATTGCACACTAGACAAACAGTGAATGAACTGTGCTTCCTCATCCCAGTGAAGTTACCTCACATGGCAATCTCTCGGTAGAATTTTGAACTACAGCTCTGTACTACAGACCTGACCTAACCTAACCAAATACAAAAAAATAGCAGTATTTTAGAAATGAGAGAAATTGTCTCATCCACCTGAGCATGCACACCGTGCCGCATTTTTACTCTCTCAAGTTTGTATGTACTGCCGATTGTGGCCAGTTACACAATTTAGATAGACAAGTTCATATTAACAAACGGTTTAACGGAAGTAACCGAATATAAAACATAAAATTTGTTGAAAAAGGAGCTGGAAGTCAAGTTTATGTTGCCAAGTGTGCCAGTTACCTAAATCTGGAGCCTGTACAACGTTACAGATAGAGAAACAGTAGTAGAATATCAGTCAAATTTACTGAACATGATGGAAAAACATGAAATTTGTGATTACATAAATAACCTTCCTTTTTAATTATTTAAAAACTTTGTGAATTAAAAAAATCAAGGTATAAGTCAATAAGTTGCAACAAAAATATGTCACTTCCTTGCCAAAACATGTTTTATCTTCAATATCTGCCTGTTTATCCTTCGCACTGCTTTCAATATACTTTTATTTTATTTACACTGCCTTTCCCACATTGCAGAGAAATAAGCATTGCACCAGGCAGGAGTTTAAGAGTGCCAATAGAATGTACAGTTTTTGGGAGTCAATATGATAAAACTACGAACTGCCAATCCTTAACTAATAATAATTGTCAACTTAACGAATATGGTAATCATTTTTCCAGCATGATGTATTAATTAATGATGCTGTACCTTTGCTAGGCATTATCAGAGTCCTATCACAACATCTATACCGGAACAATACACAGAGATGTAACAGTTGATGGTGCGATATTAAGTAGACTTTTAAATTACTTGTTGAAATTATTTTATTAAAATCAGTTTTCAATTCTTTATTTTTTGTCCCTTTATGGCTCCACTGATATGCAAAAACAGTAATAGTTTCACAGTTGCAAAGTCTGTACCTACTCATAAAAATTTCTTCCCCTTTTTTTTCTTTTTGGAAATAATTGTAAATATTTATCCAAAATTAATGTGTACAATTCTCAAACTCTATTCCTTTTTCGTCATTTTCTTTTTTTAACTATAAACGCTGCATATAATAATTGGCTTGTATTCTTTTCATGCAGCTTAACCTGCACGGTAAATATCAAGAGTAGCTACTCATTGTGTACTGTGGCCAAACTATAGATTTTAGACATATAGTTTATGAATGAAAAAATGTTTCTAGTGTTACAAAAAGGTACGGCAAAACTTTCAGGAAACGTTCCACACACACACAAAGAAAGAAAATATGTCCATATCACATGTTTTCTTTCTTTATGTGTGTGTGGAATGTTTCCTGAATGTTGTCCTAAAAAGTCCTACATAAAAAATGTTTTGTTAGGTTACATTTTTAAGGTTAGTTTAGCCTAGGTGTAACATAGCGTTTGCTATGTTAAAGGCTTTAGTAAATTTTCATTGTGTTTGTTGATATGTTTGCTTCCAAGGCATACAGCGGTGATGTCTTTGGCTTAAAGTATTCATGTTATAAATTATTTTTGTTTATTTAGTATAATCTATGTATTAAATGAGTGTTTGTTCTTTGCACTTTGCACCAGAGCTTCCATGACCC
>PNEQ01123332.1:0-15080 GCA_003012365.1 Medauroidea extradentata | reverse complement strand
AGTGGCAATGGAGCAGTGACAATGGAGCAGTGGCAATGGAGCAGTGACAATGGAGCTTGCAGTCACGTTTAATTTGGCGTATATGCGAGTATAGGTTCGAAGCGCCGCATCTGATAACGGTTTTTGTGTGTAGAAATTTTTTTATTCATTCGCAATTTTATCAAATAATATAAACATGTATATCGTCGTAACGTAAAAATATAAATTACACATGTAAGTCCACTGTGATTTTACTTACCAAAAAATGAGAAGGTCTATGGAAATTTCTAATCAATAAATAACCAAATAAACCGAAAAATATCGTTGCGACTTAAATTTAATTAACTGTTATAAGTACGCAGTACAAAAATTGTGCAATTTAATCTTTGTAAACAGTCTTATCTGTCCCAAATTCGACGTCGTTAAGTTCACAAAATTTCGGCCAGATGACAGCGTTGTCCTGAATTTCTTATTCAAATGCTCTACCAATTCTACGTCTCTTGGTAGAGACTTTGTAACTATCCGTACACAATAATATTCCATTACAAAACACGTTGCTTGTTATTTCTCTCTCTGATTTAGTTTACGCGCCTGTTATGTTGTAGTCTTGTGACTTGAAACAAGATGACCTTTTATGTTGCTTAGGATGTACTGCTCAGAAAGGCAGCATTAAATGACACAACGACACAAACTATATAATCAATAAAAGGATGACCTCTCCCGTTATTTTCATGAAAGGGAGAGTTTTTAAGAGCGGATCTCAGCACTATAACCATTCTGCAAATAACTGTAATTTAACCCCACGTCGTTTTCTATACTTGAATGAAATTTGATTTCAAGAAGGAATTTCTACCTTCAGAATTGCGCTAGGCAAATGTTTCGATGGGTAACTATAACTCACTTTTGATAAGTAATCGCCTCCTAACATTTGTAACTTAAATATGAGGTTTGAGAAGAGCCGATTGTGAAGTGAGGAGAAGGGACACAATCTATGCGCGACCTGGGATTCGAACCCAAGACCTCTCACAGCAACGTACCTATCGTTAAGAAACATCCTCTATACTATTTATACATATCTTCGTAAATACATATCTTTGTATATACATATATTTCGTATGTACATATACACATCAGTTCGACTGCGAGAGTATCAGAAATGATAATATACAACTTTACACAAATTACAGGAATAGTTTGCAAAGTAACGTTTTCTGGAAGACGTGGCAAACCGAAATTAGGATAACTGGTTTCCGGGAATAAAAATATGTTGCAATATGACGTAATGGATGTTCTACAGACCTTCCGGTTCGTATATAAACAACTCTTTTGTAGCCATAACGCTTGTAAGACTAGCACTCAAGTTAATGGCAGGAGCAGAACTACAACAATGGTTCCATATTGTGTGTGTGCGTGTGTGTATGCGTGTGTGTATGAGTGCGTTGGTGAACAAGCGGACTGCGGAAGAAAGAGTGAAAGTAGTGCTTTACTGAACATTTTTCGTCTGCTGTTACCATGGTTCATTTATTTCTCTCTTTCAATGTATTTCACTCCCACTCAACATTATCTCAATTCACTCTTCTATCATTCATTCCTTCTTCGCGAGAGTGATTCGTAACTTTACAGAATGCAGTGCAACGATGTCTGGTACTGAACGATTTAAACGTGTATTAATTTTCACGATATGTTTTACTACGTTGTTGGGTAATGAAATGTCAATACTATTAAAGTAGCATGCCTAGGTAAAATATTTGTTTTTTACCTTTAGAAAAAAAATTATCATTATATTATCATTATTTATACTTAAGAAATTTAATTGCTCGATGACTCTTTATACGACGTCAACATAAGTACTATCCACTTATGATTGTTTGGTTCGATGTTAATTTAACAGCGTGCTGGGTTTACAGAATATTTAATTCACAAATTTTACATTTGACAAAATAAGATAACATTTTTGTCAGAAATTTTAATCAACGCGAATCGGTATATTTACAATTTCTCTCTTTCTTTTCTAAGCAATTTCCGCTTGAAAGACCTGGTGGGGTTTCTCAATGGCAACAAGTTAGACATTCATTCGGGAAGGAAACGAATCAATTCCTGGCTCCGGCCATCTTGATTTCAGCTTTCCGTTGTTTCCCGAAATCGCTAGGTTAATCATAAGTTGGTTTCATCTCAAAGGACATGGCTGATTCCTTTCCTACTACCTATCTTTGTGTAATGTTGTGTGTGATCGTCGCTAACGAGCTCACTGGCGACGAGAGCCCGTTTAAATAAGTAATAGTCTTTCTTTAAAAACTATGACAAAGTGGGTGATCATGAGTGTGTACAAAATATTAATTCTTGGTTGTCAAATAATCAGTTAATTGCTTCGATCTTAAATGCGTCAAAACAGTTGACTTATTCATTGTTACTATTCAGGTAGCGTGTTACTCTTGCAGTAAATTATTTCACTTTCCTTGTGGCAAGGAAAAGTGCAGTACATCTCTAAAGTATAACTCCAATAACTGAATGTTCCACTCGTCTCACACCACAGCCACATAATAGCTCTGTGTCTTGTGAGTTCATTTGTCATTGTTTGTCCCTGGCTGATGGATGTTTCCAGGCCATTCCCTCTTCTTCGTCCTTAAATCTGACTTTTTCACAATCGCACTTCTTATTGTACTGTTTTATCCAGGTATTTCTTTCTTCGTTGTCCAATTCTCCATTCATGCATCATCGCTACTGACAAGCCTATCTGTATCGATAGCAAGAAAGGGAATGTATCATCAAGAATTTATAATCTAAACATTGGTATATTTTCTCGTATAATAATTTATGACAGATAAAACTAACTTTACTGACGAGTAAAAAACTATCTTCATTTATTATGTTGATACATGACAATAATGTCAAGGGTAATTCGACTAGTTTGTCTACATATTTTCAAATAAATTGACATGAAAGAAAAATAACAGTCTAAACTAGACCTAGTTGTTATTATTAGCTGGAACAATTAAACAGCGTGATCGCTATGCATATATTGTAATCCATACTTGAACGTGACAGTGGTCTTAGAGATATCGGACTCCTACTAGCAATGTTGCTCACTCACAACTTGGGGTCTCGTCCCTAAGCACAGAAGCTCTTCTCGAGGACCATTGTTAAGTGCGCCTAGAGGCATAGGGGCTAGAACACTCGCCTTCCATCAAGGCGATCCGGGTTATATTGCTGGCTAGGTCGGTCCACCGTCTCTCTACATATCTTGCTTATCTAGTATAACATCGGCAAAAGCAACAACAGAGTTTTCATAATAGCAGATTGCATTAACCACTTCGTCATTTAAGGTAACAAATATGCTAATAGCTCATTCATTAATTTTGGTCGCAGCTATGTTTCCTCCCTTAAAGTAATACACATTGTTTAGTTTAATCTTTTGAACACGCGTTAGGGTGCTGATGACTAAACATTCTGGTGTATATATACAATTATTAGAGGTACGTCAATTTCACGGATTCATCTGGCAGTAACCTAGATTGCTCAGTCCTGTACACACTATGGATACAGTCGATCATTCATTGGCTTACAACATTACAAGCGATAGCTTTATGAACTATTTCCTTATTTACTACTGGCTTGCGTTTCGTGACAGCCGCCAGCTAATCACACACGTGACTATGAAGTATATATTTTTGGCGTTCAGCCTGACCTGGAATGTATTTGCGAAATTGACATACATCTAACAATTATCCATCATACGAGTCGTTTTACCTGCAATAATCGAACCAATTAAAATACAACTTATATTGTATGGCAGCAATTCTCCATTATGCTTGCTTAACATAATTTTGTATAGTGTTAATTTCTATATCCTAGTCGATCTTTTTCTACTTCATTTATTTATAAATATAATAAATTAGTAAATTATTTATTTTTGCGAATAACACGTCTAAATTAAGAAAACAACTCCATTATCCAATATATGTAGAGGAATATTCTGTATCCTTTGTTACGTTCTACACTACATATATAAAATGTATAATTGTATCTTTATAAAACCAGTTCTTATTTTATAAATACACATGGTATTGAAAGTGTGATATAAATCCCAAGTGGTTAATATAAAGTAGAATATTTTGAAAAAACTATGAAAACCATTTCTCAATTTACAAAAATGGAACGTGGTAAGAAAGAACACAATAGTGTAGCCATTAATTCAGATAAGGTAACGAACAGAGTAAAAATAAAACACATTTTAAATCTGGTTTTTGGTAAGATTGATTCAATTTGTGAGCTTCTTGGTTCCATAAGGAAAAAATTTAATATTAGAAAATATAAATAAAAGTTCATTATCTTGATACAATACTTTACATTACTGCATTTGAAAAGACAGCTGTTCACTGCGACCTAGCGAATTGGTATGGTTGTGAAACATGAGCACTACAATCATAGAGAAACTAGTATTATTGCCAAATTTAAACAACATTTAATTTCAATACAATGCAGTTGGTATATGCTTTATGTGCTCCAGTCAATTTTACACATCACCACATCCTTAAGAAACAAGCCCATTTAGAAGATTCTGTCTGTTTACTTTTGGAGCGTAATAAATATGTCGTACCAAATGTTTTTATGAAGAACCAGTCACGCTTGTCGACATTATTATTTAAATTCTACTTTGTGTAGATTATGTTATCTGTTATATTCTGTATATGTGATCAGACAATTAAATTTAATTGATTTCTAGGTAATACCATTATGAGTGAATCAGCCATTCGTGATATGCATCCTCAGCTCTTCCTTGTTTCCTTCTCCGATCTGCCAGTGATCTGTTCCCAAGTGTGTTAGGCTGGTTATGGACATTGCTGTGGAGAGACAAGGACCTACTCAGTTGCAGGTAAGTTAGTTCCTGAACAAGTACGTGGGGCTCAGTGTTCACCGTGGGCAATGTCGTTGCTCTCACTTGAAAGGAATTATCTACAGCGGAGCACAAACGTGTCGTTTCCTGAGAACATAAGAGTAAACAAAGTGTAGAGACTACATAAGAGGTGGAACGGCGCTTGAAAATACTTGCGGGGAAGGACTTCAATGGGAAAGGGGGGGGAGGGAGGTCATGAGTGGAAACTACGGAGAGTTGGAAAGACGGCCGAGAGAGGTAATAACACCACGGTGGCAATAACACTAAAGGAGTGAAATTGGCTGGGGAAGGACGTGGTGACGGTAACAGGAGCACAGGAGTTTAAGAAAACGTTAGTGGAGTTAGGAACTGGGCGATAGGTCTCCTCTACACCGGGCGGCAGTCTGATTGCAAGTATAATTTCAACTCTGCCTAGGATTCAGGGGTCAAATATTGAACATGATGCTAGATAAGGAAAGTTTACTTTGCTAAGAGATAGCTGTAGACTTGTGTTGTACTGGGCAGTGAGCAAGTAACAGGAACTCTTAAAATGTTCACTGATTACAAAGTTCTTTGAAAGTGATAACAGAAATTAATTTTTGCATGTGTAGAAGTTCATAGATGTAGAAAGCACAAACATTAATGGAAGTTGTAATTACTTTACGCAATATAAACCACAAGTCATACTATGTAGACCTCAACAATTCAGAATTAAATCTTTTACATGAAGAGCCAATGTTAGTTTTTAGTGAAAGTTGTATGTATGTTTATATTGTGTCGTGATTGATGCAGGTGACAGTATGAATGGTTACAAATTCCTACTTAGTTTATATATATGCTTATAAAATCTGCCACTTTAGGATAGTCTTATGTAGAAGTTATTATAGCGTATTACAAAGAGCTCCGCCATAATATCCAGCCATAGGCCTAAAATTATTTTTGCTTATTTTTAAACTTTTTCTTGTTTTATTTGAGTCCACTGCACAAAGGTGCGTAGTGTTTACAAAATAAGTTAAGCAAAATGTAACTTCAAAACCTATAATCTAAACATTGTGAGTGTAACATTAACACAGGCAGTCTTCAGGTTTTAATTTAGCCTGTAGAATAAAATTTTGCCTGATTTTGACCGTTCTCTTTCGAGAAGAGCATTTTTAACTGGATTGCAGAAAACCTGTTTTACCAGGAAGTTAGGATATTTTAGCGGTAATAACAATGGGGTTCCCAGACATTTTAATCAGAAGAGAACTGCCACAATCAGGCAAACGTATACTGTGCAGGCTATACTAGACAAGTTAGGTAGGCCAAACCTAAAATACAAAAAGGAAATAAATTCATCCAAAGCTTTGGTTCTACAACGTTCATAAAAACTTTCAACCTCACTGAGATTTGTCAATGACATAATTTGCTTTAGATACAGTGTTAGGCTGATAGGTTTGTGACAATACACATTACGAAATGGTTCCAGAAATATGAAAGGATCCTTGTTATTGTGTAGACTGCAGGGTGAATTGGCCCACTCTCTGATGTATTGTTTTCATTTTTTTTTGTACATCCATGATGTCATACATTTTAATATACAGGATCATCGAAAAAGAATGATACAATTTCAAAGTAATATAGTTTTGAGACTGGTTACCGTATTCAAACGATTCTACCACCAAACTATCGGGAAAGGATGAAAGTTTTTTTAAGTGGTGTACGACAGTCCCACAGTGACCTTGGGAGTAACGAACACCCGAAAACGTCACCCGGCATCTGTTCCAACGTATCAGTGAGATGGCGACCGTGCAGCAGAAAGCACAGTGCGTGCTGTGGTTTGCAGAGTTCAAGTCTCCAGTGACCGTGCAACGACAATTCAGGCGGGAGTATCCGGGACAACATGTACCAGATCGTGCGGCTATTTCTCGTTGGGTAAAATATTTCCGTGAAACAGGTAATGTTGACAAGAAAACGTCATCAGGACGGCCACGAACTTCTGCTGATAAGGTTGAACATCTTAGGTTATCGTGTGTACGCAGCCCTAAAAAGTCAATTTCCCGCCGCAGTTTGGAGCTTGGCATTCCGAAGACTACCATGCAAAATGTTCTTCGCAAACGTTTGAGATTACAAGCCTACAAAATTCAAATAATACATGAAATTAAGCCAGAAGATCGGCCCAAACCTTTCGCATTCGCTGCCTTCATGCTAAATGAAATGGACACTGAAGGCACTTTTTCTAATCGGGTGCTTTACAGTGATGAAGCAACTTTTCACGTTAATGGTTGTGTTAATCGTCTCAACTGCAGGATTTAGGGATTACAACAACCGAATGCAATCAACGAGTACGTTCGTGACTCTCCTAAAGTTAATGTGTGGTGTGGTTTGATGCACGATCGAGTTGTAGGGCCTTTTGTGTTCGCCGAAAAATCTATCACCCACAAATTCATTTAGACATGCTACAGCTATACGTATTCCCTCAGATTGAGGATATTGAACGACAAACTGGAAGTAACGTGATAGTCCAGCAAGATGGCGCACCACCGCATTGGATCCTTGCCGAGTGCAATGTCCTGAACACGCGGTTTCCAAATGGTTGGATGGGAAGGGGTGGCCCTATTCCTTGGCCACCTAGAAGTCCCGATCTGACTCCACTCGATTTCTTCTTTTGGGGCTATGTCAAGAACATTGTTTATACCGAGAAGATACGAGATTTGCAGCATTTGTGTCAACGATTCACCATGGCCATCGAGACTGTGACGCCAACAATGCTCCAGAATACGTAGATGGAGATAGAATATCGCCTGGACATTTGCAGAGCTACAAATGGAGCACACATAGAAATATTTTAAGGTGACAAAAACTTTCATTCTTTCTTTTTCTTTTAAAGCAGGAATCAACCCAATTGATCAACACGTTTCGAAGTTATGATTTTTTAAAATTGTATCAATCTTTTTCGATGATCCTGTAGGTATATTATGCCTATAGTGTCTCAATATCAGTATTTCTTTTTAGGCTCCTCTGTGCACAATACCAACGAATGAAATATGCCTTTAACTATCATGTTTTGCACTTTAAATATTTTGCTTAAATGTGATAACTATGTCAAGTGTAATTAATTACTTCATAAATATTTTACTAGGCTTATTTGGTTTTTACCCTTGAGCTAAAATATTGGAATGTTTGTTTCTGTGACTATAGTTGGGCCTAATTTCAAATGATTGAAAATATAACAAAATAGATATCCCCGACTTCATCGCTACACATCATGTTCTGGTAATACTTTAAGAATAGTTGTATACACATTACACCAACAATTACTCTGGTTTAATTAAACTTTAACTGTAGGCAATGTTATGCAAGCAGATATTCGCTTAAAGAAATTCAACGAATTTAATATTTTAAAGAACTTATTAAAAATTAAACACACGTGACCGAATATTAATTAGATTTTTGCTACTTAGTATCCTGAGCATGAAATCAATGGCTGGATTGTCAACAAACCTTCAACACTTTATTAAGGCTAAAAACCACCAGATTACGCATGAACTGCCATGCGACAGTATGCAACAAGAATCACGAGCGGGCCACTATCAGAAGATTCATGTTGGTTCCCGGCAGCCCGCGTCGCGAACATAGCCAAAGCTGGGTCTATGATATATATGTCGTTGTTCGGCAGCTCCTGTGTTAATATCCTTGACCGAGTACGGCCTGCGATTGCAGCGCCTTGCGTCCGGGATGAAAATAAATCAAGATGACTGCCACGCGGCAAAGAAGAAACATGAGAGACGGGCAACCCGAATTTTTTTACTTGTTCGCCCGGAGTCTGAAATCGTGCTGCCATCTGCCGGTGAGGTAATTTATAGCGACTGCAAAAACTAGCCCACATTCTAGTGGTTAATCTAAAAACTATTTCGACTAGCATTTATTTGGGAAGCTATACAAATCTCGGGATGAGCTTTGAATGCACTAACAGTCACTATCCAAAAACAATATACAATTCTGGAAAAATTATTTTATTCTATTTTAATTAAACGAAGTAAACTATATTCAAGTTTTCATGTTACTATATTTACATACAAAATGTATTTTTGTATTATATAATGTGAAATATATTTTAAGCTACTGTTGAAGAAAATAATTGTGCTACCAGGATTTCACATTATTTTCTGGATAGTGAATAATATAGGAATTAAATTTAGCATCTAGTGCATACGTGTTTGCATGTACACACGTTTGTTTGTAACTTATTGATGTGTATGGTGCGAATGGATAATAGGTAATACTGATTCACATAAATAATGGGTTACATAAATTTCAAAATCAAGGGAAAGAGTATTTGTTTAGCAGAAAAAATGTGTTGATTGATAAGAAGTGATTATTGCCAAAGTGCAAACAATAAACAATTTTTTAAATTCAAAATAAATGGGTTGGAGTATGTTTTCACTGTACTTCTAGCAGACCATCTCACTAAACTCAATTATGTGTTATCATTCCCATCCATAATATCAACCTATATATTTTATATGGAAAAAGCTTAGATAAACCATACATACGAGGCAATTAACATGACTAGTTCAAAACTTTGCTCAATTACACAAGTATTATTTCGCAACTAATTATACGCTAAAATAAGTATTTTGAGGCATTTAATTAAATGATCGTAGAGACCAATATTGCTGTCTGGCTGTTTTGAAGTATGAATAAAAAATGAAACTGTTAAAATATGAGTGGTGTGAAGTTCAGAAGTCCTGTTTAAAAAAAAAAAAAAAAAAAAAAAAACATGCAGATATTTGTACCTTTAAAGTTTTCTTAATAAAAAATTTTTTATTGCATTCGTTAGAAAAAAATACGAGCATTTCTGATAAGGAAAAACTTACAGATAACATTTTAATAAATATGGTACACAATTAATTGTATTTATTTTGTAAAAAAGTCATAGTAGAGAACATTGTACATGAACAATATTGCATTACGTTAACACTGTTCAGTACACGTTTGCATTGTACTCAAGTTGCTGAATAACAAGTTGTTTTTGTAATATTCATATTAGGTCAAGAAAAAATTATTTCTCATTATTTCGTACATGGTGAATAAGTCAGCTCTCACTCTCTGAAAAAAATATAAATAATAAAGCAGTCAGTCATGATTTTTCAGACACGTCTCCTATTTGACTGTACCAGTCGAAATAAGATTAGTGTGACTCCGTACTATTACTAAAGGAAAAGTATAACGTGATTACCAAGCTAAGAATTTTGTGATAATAACTTCAAGTAGACTACAATCAACAATGTGAAGGAAATATAATGGCATAATAACTATTCACATAAAATTTTTAAATTAAGCAAATGCCACACATTACAAAAATTTAATTTCAACAGTAAGGTACTAAGCAAATTAAATTTACATAACTTTCAAGATTTTTTGTTATTAATACAGTGGCTTTGGTAAACGTTGAGATGATTAAAAAAACTGCCACTACCATTATTAATATATGATTTTTTTTTTACAAATTTGTGCAATCTTGATTCGACAGCTATTATAACTTTTAGTGAATTATTAGCAAATCATGTCATTGTTTCCAAGGACTTCTTTGCAAGTTGCATTGCATTACAAACATTTTATCACCATGGTCAGAGAGGATTTCATTAAAAATGGTAACTTCCATAGAAGGCAACATTAAGTCATTAAACAATTTTTTAGAATATAACCTATTTTAATACATGTTTGAGAAAATAAAGAAAGAAAACAAGATTTGGGTAGAAAAAAATTAAGTACCGTATTGCAGTGAGGGAAACGTTTGAGCATGTAAGTGTAATGTTGTAACATTATGCCAGGAGGTGTGTAAAATAATCCCGAAACATAAAAATGACTTTTTCATTTGAATCGCCAGAAAAATATTTTATTAACAAACCTTTGAAAAAAATATCTGTGTGCAGTTATCAGTGTTCTTGCACTTCCATTTTGTCCTTATACATCAGGAACTTGAAGGGATGGTGTATTATGTGTGTTTTGATTAGAAGAGGAAAGAGCAAGAGGCATGTTTGTGTGTATGTGAGAGAAAGAAAGATTAAGATGAACTGCAAATGGGCTTCAGCTGACATTATAAATTACTTACACCTAGGGATTATTGAATGTAAAATAATTACTATGGCATACAGTAACCTTTAATTATATTCTGGATGTTTTATTACCATTGATAGATAAAGTAGCAGTATCTTGAAAATGCAAGATTTAACTCTAAAATAATTGCAAAAATATGTAATTAATAATATGTCATTCGGAATAAAGTGAACACTAAAGATTTAACCTTTGAAAAAAATCATTAGCCGTTGCTGCATATAATTCAACATTGACAACAGTTACATTACTGCTTATACAGTTGGCAGCGAATTATCGCACGTAGTTCCGTGTAATTTAAATTTAAATACAACATTACTGAAAGAATATCAAATGGAATCGACCTCTTCGTATTTAATATACTATAAAATATTTATTTATGATAATATTGACATACTTACTGCCTGTATAAGTTTACTTAAACGGCGCCAGTAGAAAGTGATGTAATCCGGGCCGTTCAAATTCAACAGTCGTTAGCGACAGGCGTCTAGCGGTACGCGCGCTGACGTAGTTAATTATTTCACCGACAGGTGGCATCAGGGTTAGGTTTTCGCCATTAAAGGCCCGTTCACAATCGACATGGCGCAAGTAAAAAACCTAGCATAAGAAAGTGAATATCTATGATACGAATGGTGGCGTTCACAATGAATACTTGGCATGACTTACGTGGCGTAACTTGCTTGGCATGGCGTTAAAGATGGTCATCTCTGAGTTTTCCACGCCAAGTTTTTCATGCCGGCCAATAAGAATGTGAAACGTCATAAGTGATGTCGGCGCGAAAATTTTCGTCCAATAACAGATTAGTTCTTTTCTTGTTAATTATTTTCAGATTGGTCAATTTCGTGGTGATTGTGTACGGACAATTTCACATGTTATGCTGTTTAAGTTATGTTATTTTTTTCATGTTGATTGTGAACGGGCCTTTAGCTTGGAAGCATTCAATGACGGTACCGGACGGTACAAGAGGAGAGCGTTGTTGTGTTTGTCAATGTGCAATAAATATGGGTTTATGATAAAACACATTCAAAAGTATTAGAAGTGACTGTTTCCTCATTGGTAATATGTAAGTTGTTATGTGTTACGAACTCCAACATGAGTATCTTGATTTAGAAACAGCAATTTTTTTTTGTATCATACACTAAGAAATGACGTTTTTTTTTTTTGTTGAGTGCGTCGTTATTCATGGCAGTGTAACTGAACATGTTTGAATTCTTAAATTGCGTGTGTCATTATGGCGTGTTTTTTTGGGTGGCGGTTTTGAGTTATAAATTCGATTTTCATGTGTACATATTTACGAGATACGTAACGGCAATAGTGCGGGTCGTATAAATTAGAGTCGATGCACAGAAACCAGTATTATAGGCCGTTCGGAATAAAGTGAACACTAAATATTTAACCTTTGAAAAATATCACTAGCTGTTACTACGTATAAATCAACATTACCGATAGTCACCTTACTGCTTGTATGGTTGGCAACGAAATAGCACAACATAGTTCCGTGTTTATTCGTATTTAAATACAACTATACTGAAACAAAATCAACCGACAGTGATATAATTGTATTTTATATAACTAATGAACTTCTTTTTTTATCAAACTATATAGGTACCTATTGACTGAACAATTTATCTCACACGCGCAAACATAAAGTGACGTGTCCCAGGAGGTTAGACTTTTCCCGTCGCTAGCTGCTACACGCGGAAAGATACGAATTGGTGGGAAATAGATCTTTAGCAGGGCTTTTTCGAGTTCTCACTTTATTCCGAACTGCCTATAAAAGACGTTAACTCGCAGGTATTTATAACTAAGATTACTATTGGTTATACATTTTATTCAATACCCGTGTATTTAATGAGTAGATATTGTTGATAACATTTTCAGCCCAGTGTAATGTAGATGTAAACATTGTACAAGCAATGTAAATTAAAGCACGTGGCAATGTTTACGTTTACATACCGCGGAAAGATATAAACTAGCAGAAAATAGAAATTAATCAGGGCTTTTTTGAGTGCTCACTTTATCCCGAATCACCTATAATAGTAAGTATGAGAGACCAACAATTTTTGCCATTTCAGGACGTGATAAGTTAAGGGCGCAGTCTACCGCAATTTTAATCATCAATATTTTAGTTTGTATTTGTAGCAGATATTTTATTTCTTGTTTTAGACACAAAATGTGACTAAATTTGGTTCTAATGAATTTTTTTTATCTCTCATAGTTTTCTCGTAATGGCTTGTTAAAGTCATATTTTGCATGTTTCCGTTTTAACGACTACACTAAAACCAACTGATATACCAAACTCAAAAAAAAATCACAGTGGATAAAGACATTGTTGGTTACGATGACATGCTAATAAAATTAAAGAATAAACATTATTTGTATTTTTAGAAAAAACTTATTGAACTTTTTAAATTTTTATTTTCAGTTTCAGAAATTTTTTAAAATTCAAATTATTTTTATTCTTAAATTTCATGAGCATGTCATTGTAGCCTGCAATGTCTTTATCCGCTGTAATTTTTTTGAGATTGGTGTATCAGTTGGTTTTAGTGTAGTCGTTAAAACAGAAACATGCAAAAATATGACTTTAACAAGCCATTACGCAAAAACTATGAGAGATAAAAAAATTTCACAAGAGCCAAATTTAGTCACATTTAGTGTCTAAAATAAGAAAATTAATATCTGGTACAAATAAAAAATTAAAAAATGGTGATGAAAATTGCGGCAAACCGCGCCCTTAATGACAATACTTGATGTAAAACAAAAAATAATATTCTGGATCATACAAAATTTTGTCAGTTACTTAAAAGTTATTTTCTTCTCATATTCAAGAAGTTAACATATAAAATACCAGATAATTAATTTGCGGAGCTTGTATTTTCTAAACGTGTATGTACACCAGGAAATTTTCGCAGCCTACAATTTCTTTAATTATATAATTTAAATTTTTTATTTTCGTGTTTTAATCATTTAATATAAGGTACAATGTAAACCATGTTACTACAATTGTTGTTTTGCAACGTCTGACAATTCTTCCATATTTTTATACAATATATACTACTTCTTATACACTAAAATGGAAAGTAAAAATACATGCTAATATCAAAAACAAGTCCAAAATCGATTCTGGTAACCGTGTCTAAATATCACACTGAGGAAATAGGCCTACCATTTACGTTTACTTTCTAGGAATGTAGGATGCAATGTAGGCGTACCATGCCGTTTAAGTACTGTTGGTCTAACTAGACTATAGGCTCCAACCGTTATACGAATACTATACAACGTAAGTTATACTTAAATTTACATGCCTGATATGTTCGAACTTTGCTGAGAGTAAGAACTGAGCCATTTGGTAACAGGACTAAAACATTGAGGAGACATTCAGAGTAGAAATTTCTTCTGGGTACATCCACAAAACTTGGAAAAACGATGGTCTCTTCAAAACAATGTAACACATACCAGAGATATGTGATTATATCATCACTAGTATTCATAACTAGACTCAAAATACTAAAAAGCGTTAAAGGTATAAAATTAACTACGAATTAAAACCAAAATATAAACACAAAAGTACATCTTTGCATCTTCATACACCATGACATTGCGTGAGAAAATGGCGGATGCAACAAGAGTTTACGATTAAGAAGGGTAACCTACTAAAAACACAATTTTACTCTACCCAATGTAACCTCGTGAGTTTTCGTAAAGGTTCTTTACTGTTTAGTGCTCTAGACATAGAACTAGCATCAAATATGTTTGACGGTCAAAGAAAAGCCTATAGAGATACCAGACCGAGGTCCCGCCATTGCAGCCATAGAGTAAACCCACAGGCAATACTTGCGTTCGACATATGGATAAACGAGGGCAGTAGCCGAAGTGGACTTGACTCTCCCCGAACAATCTTGTTACGAGGTTTCATGATGGCCCTTGAATACCGGGCTTGGGTCTCCGAGTTTCCTGCCCACTTGGGTCTGTCGTAGGTAATTCCACCCGCGCTGGCTGGCGCATGTTCAGAGCAGTTTCCTGCCCACTTGGGTCTGTCGTAAGTAATTCCACCCGCGCTGGCTGGCGCATGTTCAGAGCAGTTTCCTGCCCACTTGGGTCTGTCGTAAGTAATTCCACCCGCGCTGGCTGG
>PNEQ01123330.1:0-39130 GCA_003012365.1 Medauroidea extradentata | reverse complement strand
ACCTTGCTGCGCACACTCCACTCTACAGCGTGTCAGCAGGTGGTGTGCGGCGGGGTTGCCTAAGCTGAGTTTTCATTGCGCTCCCCTACGAAGACGGTACATTTCCGCCTACGGGTTTATAGTTAAAAAGTGCTTGTTTTGGCTCGTACTACCTGCCCTCAAGCGTTGTATCATGAATTAATATACACCCTGTATAAACGTTATGTATATATACTCATAGCTTGGTTTGAAAATAATTTGTAGTGTTGGCAACAGTAATTATTATTCCTCATAATGATTCTCGTCTCGTTACTACGATTATTGAGCTCGTAGATGATTTTATTTTAATAAGGAACATAGATTTAAAAGTCTACAGATTTTTCTCAAACAAAATGTAATATTTGCGATGAAAAACAATACCAGAGTGTGCTTTTGTTCCAACTAAGTAATTTTTAATAATTTTATTTATTAAAGGCTTCGCTGTAAACTATACTGGCATTTAAGTACAAGAAACGAATTTAAATATAGCACCACAATTATCGTTACGTTAGTAATATGTATATATCTAGTGTCGTATTACAATATAATATTAAGTTTTTATTTTAACGTCTGAAATGTTGATCTTGTAAACCCTTGCGCCTTCTGTTGACTTCAAAAGTATCAACAGATTACGTAGTACGGCTGTCAGCCACTAGTGCCTTTCAATACGTGGATGTTTTGATTTCGATTCCTCCTAGCCTCCGTAACCTAAACGGATAATTTAACGCACACATTTATGCTTGGGGATAGTTAAAAGCGCGGCGCTATGCTCTCAGTAATATTTTTGTATTTATTTTGACTCAAACAACATAACTATTCCACATAAATCAAATAATATGGTTTTATAAGTAATTATTTTCTGCTAACGTATTTTGTATCACCAGCCAGTTTCCACGTGGAGGATACAGCGATGTAGAAGCGGTGTCCACCTTATGCGACTTGCATACGTTCTCAAGATTTGCGTTCGCTACCGCTGCAAAATCATCAAATTCCGAAAACCCGCAGTGCGGTAGCGAACTACGGGACTTTCATACTCAGCCCAGTTCCGAATGCAGTGAACACGGAGAAAATAGCTTCTCAACGAAACGAAACTTGCGATGTGTAATGTTCGTATTCAGGCCGCTGAAGATGTTCACGTAAGGCATTGAAATAAATTGTTGCAAAATTCTTTTCACCAAAAATCAACGGCTGTACCAATTTGTTGCAACAAATTCAACGGCACGTAAAAATTGAAACATAATCTTATCATGCGGCCGCGGTGGCCGAAGGGTCAGACCTCTCGCCTTCCACCAAATCCGGGTTCGATTCCCGATGGGGTCGGTCCCCGAATTTTCGCATGTGGGAATCGTGCCGGACGATGCCGCTGGTCGGTGGGTTTTCTCGGGGATCTCCTGTTTCCCCGCCAATTAATTCCGGTGCTGCTCCAAACTCACCTCACGTCACCTTCACAAGCGCTAAAGACCTCGATGTTAAGCGCTGACCAAAATCTTTTCACTTTCACTTCACTTAGTGTACCATTATGATTGCCGATCAAAATCTGCAGGACGCATAATGTACTTTACTCTGCAGGACGAAATCGGGAATGGTGACCAAATTGCCACCAAAACGCATCAGCTATGACCGGGTCTGAAATAACCGCGAACGAAGTATAGCGACCGGCGAGCCACATTCCGCGGCACGAGGTATCGATGGGGTTCATCTGCGGGCTGAAGCGCGAGCGTAACGACCCCCTCCATATCCTTACCATTCCGAACAAGATTTACGCCCTTGCTCGCCAGGGTTGGCGTCCCCCGTCGACGACTGCACCTCCCCCTTCTCTTCCCTTGCACCGACATTCTTCTCCGACCAAGGACGTGACGTCGAATACAGCGTGTTATACGCCTCGGAACACCGGGCGGTGGGCCGCTTATCCTCCACACGCACCCAGTGTTGCCACATAGACAAAAGAATAACAGATCTGAGCCACCGCCGTTTCTAGTGGAAGCCCGCAGCCGTCACTACGGCAACCCTGCAAGCAAGGGTATTGGTTGTTTCAAGCTAAATGTTTAGTGGAATATTGTGGGTGGCAACACTGCAAGCAAGGGCATTGACTGTTTTGAAAATAACCGTAGGTGAATATTTAGTGGAATATTGTGGGCGGCAACCCTGCAAGTAAGGGTAGACCTATTTGTTATTTATAGCAAAACATTTAGTAGGAATATTGTGGGTGGCAACCCTGCAATCAAGGCTATTATTTTTTACAGCCTGTGTAAGTATTTAGAGGAACATTGTGGATTAATCACTAAACCATTTACCCCCAATGCAACAAACAAAAATAAACATAGTATTCGAAAAATCTTGAATTGCGACATAACGTCACCTACATGGTTTCTGAATAAAACCCATTCAAGGTTCTCATTACCAAACCACGCCTGTATGTAGTTAGAGACTCGGATTTTCGCGAATTCATTTAACGGCATGATCTATCATTTATATTGCTTTCGGTATACTTTGTTTATGCCTTAGTGAAAGCAGATATCGAAACACTGTTGCGCCGTTCTTTTAAACATTTTTCACTATGTAGTCTTATGTTTTCTAGACAAAATGCTATATAGATTTGGATAGTTACAGTAGTTCATTATGAGAATTTCCTTAATAGCATAATTAGCTTAAACCATTTTGAAATTTAACTTGGAAAAAAATTAGTTGACATATAGTATATACACCGTCATAACAAAACTGCGCAATAGTGATATCTACTTTCGTTTAGGATTAAAAAGATAATTATCGTAAAAACAGTAGAAATTAAGGATCATGACCTTAAAGGTGGCCGTCTGCGTTGATGTATTTTGCGCGTTCGAGGCCGACAAGTGCGGAAGCGATAAGGGCGACACAGCACGCGCTTCACGCCTCATCCTAGCCTCTAGGCGCAAGTCACTGGACTGAAGTGCAATCTTATAGCCAACAACTCGTCTGCGGTGACTATATCATTCTATGACGTATTGTTAAAGGTAAATGTGTATTGTACGTGCTTGTACCTTAAAAAAATCCTGCGTCATAGATATACATATCTAAAAAGACCGCAAATGCTACAATTTTTGGCCGCTAGAAGATATGCTTTAATGAGTAATGGTGAACTTGAAATATCGTCACCCTAATTGTAAAATCTGCTAACTCCATTTTGAATTAATGCAGAAAGAAAGAAAGAAAAAACAGTTAATTTTCTTTTGTGGTGAAATAAAATATTTTTTTCTATTACATTATCATAAAAAACTCTTTATAGCCTATTTACTTTTCAACCAAATTTTGGACATACCGTATAGTTAATATCACTTAAAGAGACAAAGCGGCAAAAAAATGGAGTTACGAGGTTTTACATTTAGGGAATATGTGATGAGCAGAAGTGCAAAATTCGCGTAATTATTTGGTAGCAGACTAAACTTCCCTTTCCTATACATAACAGAGCATAATCTGCGATTCAACTGGCCACGAACTTATATGTGTTGTCGTGTGTTACGTCTTTGCAGAGATTGGCCTCTCTACCGTGTAAGCATTCTCCTCGGTAAGTCACGACAATATCGGCCAGCGGGAGACGTCGAACGAGCCTATAGTAAGAGCCAGTGATTTTTGGTGAAAAGAATTCTGCAACAATTTGTTTCAATGCTTTATGTGCACATCTGTTTCTCTGCTTCATGGTCTGTGATTGGAAGTTTTTAACTTTCGGCGTCTCGGGCTCCTACCCGCATATCATAGACGTGTGGTGTCGCGGTAACATTGTTCTGGTTGGTGCAGTCAAATGAGCCACACCTCTGCCCTATTATTAGCGACCCTGGTTTTTCGCGAAAAGAATTTTGCCTCACTTTGCTTCCGTGCCGTACGTGCACATCTGCAGTTCTGCTTCGTGGTCAGCAATTGGATATTTTAACTGTCGCGAGCCTTGGAACTCTACCGGCTAATCACAGACGTGTGGTGTTGCAGGAAAGTTTTTGGAATTGGCTCAGTCAAATGACACGCTGTCAATAACCATGAAGCAGAATTACAGATGTGCACGTAAGGCCCTGAAACAGACTAGGGCAAAATTTTTTTCACGAAGAAACAGGGTCTCTACCTATTATATTCTGCCAATACTCTAAAAAATAGTTTGTAAATTTACCAGACGTGCGTATAGGAGCGCTAAGAAAGTGGGTAGGGTAGAATAGTTTCCCAGACATCCATGGTAACACTCCTAAACCTAACTATAAAACAGTCAAATGCATACTAAAGTTACCAGACTTGTATTGTAACATTTGTAAAAGTTTGTATATTTACAAGACGGAAGTATGGTAACTATCCCATACTGCGTCTGGGATAATAACTTCCTAAAAATGGTAGGAAGTTTTTTTTTACAGTGTACCCAGAAGAAAACTTATGACACAAAATACAAAAATTCAAGATAGTGACAATCACTCACTCTTAAGTTGGACTGTTGCTAAATTATAACTTGCCTAATTGTTTAAACGCGCGAGCTATGTCGTAAGTGGCCCGTCCGGATGGGAACTTAAAATGTTACATACATTTTTAAGGCGCGCTTAAATCACGTTTATATTAATTTGCAGGGAAACATACTAATTATACGATTCAAGAAATTTCAATTCCCAAATACGTTTACTTTAAAACTCGTGGACCTCCCTGTATTTTCCCACGCTCCCTTTCTAAAGTACTTTGGCAGCTGTCAACTGTTACGTGCGTATAAACCGCGTACTGACATCATACTTTGTTCTCACGATTTCTGAAGTGGTTCAACACCAGCAAGAAGCAGTTGGTACATACGTACCGTTCAAAAATTTAAGACCACATTCAAAATAGAGTAGAGGCCTTTCACATAGAATGTAAAATTTACCTTAAGGGAATTTTTAATTCTTTTGACAGCTCACGTAAGCAAATACGAAATTTCCGAGGTTGCATTAGATAAGACCATTTATTGTAAAAGTTATGATTTTGATCCATTATAACTAGGGACAGGAAAATTTCGCGAATTCAATGACCAGCAGGCTAGAATTCATTGTCCTATGCATACTCGAGCCCCGTATAATTCGTTCATTGTCTGTTGTTCCACTGAGTAGTAGCTAGTGGACAAATGGTCGGGGCTTGAGTATGTATAGGATAGTGGATTCTATCATGCAGGTCATTAAATTAGCGAAGTTTTCCTGTCCCTAACTATTACTGGAGTCCCGGAAATGTCGCGGATTCAACTGAACAGAGGTTGGATTTCTAAGTCATGTATATGTTGGAAACTTTTCCGATCGGGTCGTTGTTTATCAAACGGGACCTTGAGGACTCTGAACCAATGGCGGACATGCATTAAACACTCATGGACTCCCACGCTACATCGTCAAATGTTCAAATTCTCACTCACTGGAGCAGCAGCCAATGAACAAATAGCTGAGGACAGTGCGTACACAGGACTGTGGTGTCTAGTCGGCTGGTCGTTGAACCCGCGAAATATCCGGGACTAATTATAATTATAAGTCTATGCTGAAATAATACCGTAGTTTTTAAACATAAAATATTTTGTGTGCATTCTGTCAGTACCAGTGATGCAGCCAATATTCCTTCGTATTATTAACATACTAACTGTCCCTTAGCGTCTTCGCCCGCGCGTACTATAGAAAAGAATAACTAACTTTTAATTACGTATTAATTGAGAGTGTTACTATATTGTATGTATATCTTTAAAACAACAGATACAAACAGCGTTATCCAGTCCACTTCGCTGAGCGTGCTTTAATGGACGACTTGAGGCAGGGGCGTCGTAAACTTGGTGGGAGGGTGGAGGGGGAACGGAGGGGACACACCTTCAGTTGGATATTAAATATTTTGATGCAGAAACTCTTTAAATAGCAGCATTTTGCACCTTAAAATATATAATTTCCCGGTGGAGGACTCCTACACACCCCTTTATTACGTAGGTTATATGTACACTTTCTCTACCAGTGACGTCCCCCCCAAAAATCAAATGCTTACGACGCCGATGACTTGAGGTACACGTCCTCTGACGTCACACTGCAAGGGGGCGTACTGATGGGAAACAAAGCTTGTTTACAAGCACGCTGATTTGTTAGTTGGTGATGGCTAGAGGTACGTAAATTTCGCAGATACATTCCAGGTCAGGTTTAACGCCATTTATGTATACTTCATTGTCATGTCTGTGACTTGCTGGCGGCTGTTATGAAACGCGTTTGACTACTGCAAGCCGGTAGATAATAAGGAAATAATGCGAAGTGTTATCGCTTTCTACCTGCTTGTACGGTTATAAGCTAATAGATAATCGATTGTGGCCAGTGGGTGTATAGGA
The DNA here is from genome assembly GCA_003012365.1 of Medauroidea extradentata. Classification (NCBI taxonomy): domain Eukaryota; kingdom Metazoa; phylum Arthropoda; class Insecta; order Phasmatodea; family Phasmatidae; genus Medauroidea; species Medauroidea extradentata. Next base: position 32,799 of record PNEQ01123330.1, on the reverse strand, counting down.
CTGACAAGTCTAGGTTGCTGCCAGATGAATCCGCGAAATTGACGTACCTCTAGTGATGGCAGAAATCAAACATTTTATGCACTCAAAAACTTGCACGCAAGTGTTAAAATATCCTCTTCAATTTCATGGTTAAGATATGCAAATGCATAAGTTCAATGTTTACCTGAAAAAGCGGCAAATTTCAAACAAATAACCAACTTTCATGACATGCATCTCATCCGTGACATGTGAATCCCAAACATCTAAATGAAGGTTATATTCGGTTGCGGTATCCATGGAGGTATGAATTGTATCCCACGCCAACTTAAACTCTTTCTCTTGTAAAGTCCTGCACTGCAGAACATATTTGTTTTTAATTCATCTTTATTTCTCTATAAAATAGCTGCCCGGCTGCGGCATTGCCCGCGTGAAATTATGTAATGTAAACAGTAACTCTGGATAAAATATGTGATGAAGGTATTTAACAGCTAGCGTACTCAATAACAGTGAACTATTAATTGTCTTAGCTCAGTGTAAAGAGCGCGCGCAATATGCTCGTATAATGTCACAGTAATTTCCATTGCAAAGTCTTGCACGGGATACGAACTCGTAACCCCACCTCTCCCACACCACAAACCAATTCTAGCAATACCTGAATGAATGTTAAAGGCAGGCCGTGATAATTATTTCGTATGTACAGGCTACAGTCCAAAGAAATTTTATTTGTGAGTAGGTTGGCAAAAAGAAACAATTGTTGTATTATCTCTCCATGATCATACTATTTTTTTCGGAAGACTGTAACATTTTACTGCTTTCACATCCTTATTTTTCGAGTTTCATAAAATCCTGAATTTTATTTGTAGATAAGTACGTAAGCTTCATTTTCATTAAAAAATCATCTCGATATCTCAACGGGTTTAAGTGGTACAGGTGATTATTTGAAAACACATTTTAATTTTTTAACAGTTTCAAGGACAAATTTCGAAAAATTCTTCAAATAATTTTTTTGATATTTACGTCAGATATATTTTAAAGCATAAAAGATTTAAATATTTCCACTGGTTTAGGAGTTAAGTGGGACTAATTTAAAACGCGTTTTTTAAAGAGCTTTTAAGGACGAATTTCGAAAAATTCTGAAAATACTCTTTAGATACTTACTTAATCATCATTTTTAAGAAAAAAAATCACCTCACTATCTGAAATGGTTTAGGAGAAATCACGGATTAATGAAAAACACTTATTTTCGAATTTCGCAAAATCGAAAAATTCACCAATATGCATTTGTTTGGGTAATTTTTGAAGTTAGAAATATTAATTATTGAGATATCAGGGATTCTTTGAAAGCACATTTCACCCCTTTCACCCCATTAGCTATCAAACTTCGAAAAATCCTTTCTTAGTGGGTGCCAACGGGGCAAGTGGAAGCTTCCTTCAAAATTTCATGGTTCTAGGTCCAGCGGTTTGAGCTGTGCGTTTATGAGTGAGTGTGTCAGTCAGGACACTTCATTTTATGTATTATGATGAGGGTCATTAGGGTAAAAATAATGTGTGATGATTAGAGATGATGGTATATCGCGAAAATGTTTTGTGCCAAGATAGCCTTGAAAACACTGACACAACGTAGCTGTCTATAGACCAATACCAGGCATAAAATATTACAATATCGGGATTCTTATTGGCTCAGTCTAATAGGGCAACAGCTCCACGTACAAACTAAAGCCAGCAATCTTCTGGTAAGCTGGACGTGTATTGAAATCCATCAAACAGTCAACTTTTCCCGCGATAAACCATTATATCTAGTGATGATTAGAGACATGCAAAATTCGCGTTATTTCTTGTCACCAGGCTGGACTCCAAATGGTTATATTCGCCCAACTTCCTCCATAGGCAAAGAATGGCGTGGCGTGCCGGGTAAAATGCATGTGTGCAATAATTAAAAGTTGCAGGTTTGAGTGACCAGCCTGCTGTTAAGTGGCCACACACGTAGCTGACATCACATAGAGACTACGGCCAGTGTCATCTCATACTGTAATTATGTATGTATAGGACTGCTAAGTTTAGTCTGTTTCCAAATAATAGCGCGAATTTTGCAGGTCCCTAGTGATGATTTTCATGCATGTCATAATTTCACTAGAGATCCCTGACCTAAAGCTAAACTTTATTTTTATTATAACAGTATCACATGAACTGTATAAAAAGAGCTATCAGTGCCTATGTTGTTCCCGCTGAACAAGTAACCGTGCCTAAAACGTTTTCTTTTATTGTTTATTGTTCATATGACTGTCTGTAAAAAAAAGCTAAATAATACTTAACTTTGGAGTTTTTGCGGTCCTGGCGGATCTTACTGCAAATAATTCGTCATTAAATATTTCCGGAATTTTTATGTATGATCCACAGTGACCCTCGTTTAATATAAACTACATCAACAAAAATATTGTTTTTATAATTAACAACGACTGGGCACGCACCAAATTATTTAAGTTCTTGTAGGATAAAAAGTATTCTTAGCCGTATTACATTATTTTGCAGTTTGGTTTAAACGTTTTGACAGGCGTGTTCTCCCTTGACCGTTACAACTCAAGTGGGACAAACTAAAACTTTCAAATATATCCGAAGTTTAGGGACTACAATCTTACTACTGTTGAAATAAAAAAAAAATATATATAGTCACTACTTAAACAATTTTTGTAAATCACGTAAATTACGTTAAAACACAGCTTAATGCTGTGTACAGTTTCCCTCTCAAAATCCTAGGACAGAGACGTAGAGACACTGTAGAAAATCGTGGGAATATTCCGAAACAATGTAGCTATATATGCATCTGCTAATTGTATGATTGCGATGGTTATGTTTATGTTCACTATGCAATCGCGCGAAAGAGTACGTATAACCGGTTCGCGGCTAAGGAGTACTTTTAAAGCTCTGGTTACATTTTTTTACAGTTTATTTATAGTTTGCTGCTACCTTATCAAGAGGAGTCCTCGACTGGCACAAGGACGGCGTTGCAGTGTGTCATGCGTATTCTTTTTTACGCGAAACCGCTTAATTTAATCATATGTTTATCTACGAAAAGAACACACACTTAAAACTATGATTCTATGTTTTCACAAATTCAGCTCGCTTGTTAGAAACATAATTTTCGGGCCTCTCAAAATGACTAAAAACTTTTTATTTATTTATTTATTTTTTAGACTACTGGAACTCAGAAAAGATTACCTGAATTCGTAAAGTGCAAAGCGAGAGGAATGTGTTGGTCTTTACTTCGTACTATTCAAAAATAAAATGTCCCGTAGGAAAAAGACTACAATGAAAACCTTGCAAGCCAGTTTGGCGCGCTGCGAATAGAGGCGATATGCTTCTTGTCAAGCGTGGGACACTGGCTCTTATCACTACGCTGTTCCCATGCGCCAAAGGTGGAAATTCGACACCGGCGAAAACTCCACTTAATATAAATATAGCAACCTACGTAACAGTCAAAATGTATGGATTGTAGCTACTATACTCAAAAGTTAACGGCTAAGACTATAATAAATAATACTGATTAATCATCTCATTCCCCTCGTCCCTTCGTTACAACTCAGCTCCATACCCACAACATGCCACCCTTTAAGGCGGCCGCATACCTCACGCTACAAATTCGTTGCAGTGTGTTCGTAAACAGGTTTTTCTACGAAACAATTCCACGAGTGCCCATTGTACCTTAAGGTACGAAAAGAATACACACTTCAGATAAGGTCTGAGGGTGTTTAAGTGCGATAAAATTGTAATTTTATATTTTTATGAAATTGTGCTAGTTTTATAGACAATACTTGTGAGTACAGTTTCCTCTTATGAAACAATTTTAGCTATCATAGTTTTCTCATAACGGTTTGTCAAAGACACAATTTGCATGTTCTGCTGCAATGCAAATAGCAAAAACCAATTAACATTCTTAAACGAAATAATTCACGGTTAACTAACATTCCATGAGCTACCTAACAAAGCATTTAGAAGCCCACACGTAATACTAAATTTCAGCAACTTTTTAAAATATAAAAATAGGTAACTGGAAGTTTTTTAAATACTTTGTTACATAGCCCATGGCATGTTATTTCACTGTTAAGTATTTGGTTGTAGTAAGTCAAGTGGGTTTCACTTTTAGCATGGCAGCGTAACATGCAAATTTTGACTTTGATGCATCATTATGACAAAACTATGAGAGCTAAAATTGTTTCGTAAAAGGAACCTGCACTCACAAGTATCTTGTACAAAATTAACACGATTTCATACAAATATAAAATTAAGAATTTATCACACCTGAACACCCTTGAGACGCCGCGCTCATTGAAAACACAGTTTCTAAGCCCTCCAACGTGGCTAAAAACAGCCTTTTCAGATGTCCGTACTTCAAAATTACTAACCGGATGTATGTGAAACTCAGATATTGACGAGCACTGGACTTTGCTACAGACCTTCCATTAATAAAATAATATGCTCACCGCTTAGTGTCCCACAGTAAAAACCGTTCGGCGTGAACCTTGCAGGCATTTTATGCGCGCTTCAAGGTCGTCCTTATGTCTCCGTCATCTCTGGGCCTCTGACGCGCATGTAATATATTCTCTCTCTATTTCTCTCTCTCTCTCTCTATCTCTGTCTCATTCTACTGCAGCTTAGGAAGAAATCGAATTTCTTATGTTAAAATTAGGCTATTTGCCCTGGATTGGTAAGGTGTGAAGTAAAATACAGGATGGCGGTATAATAACCAGGCTATGTAAAGTAAAAAAAGTAATTCACTTGATACAATGTTATTTTACTGAATTACGAAGTCCTTTCAACTGTTTTAATTTTAATGAAAAAAATAAATAAACTCTTTCATTAACACGGAAGGTGTGCTCATTTATTTATTAATATCTCGTGTAATAAAGCATGCAGTTTTTTAAATGTTAACCTATTGCCAAATTAAGCAGAATTTTTTGATAATATGTATTTCAATAGGGACTTAACTAATTGCACTACTTTTCATTACACACATCGTGTTCGAAATACTAAAGCGTAGTTATGGAATAATTATGCTAATTCTAAATTTCTGGTAACAATTATCTTTCATCATGTGGGCTAATACAGACTAAAAACACTCCTAGTACCAATTTACTTCGTAAATACTCACATTAACGTGAAATGCAATGTTTCTATACAGAGCCATTGCCGGTAATTCGTTACGCTCTTCATTTATTAGACGTAAAATGGAGACCTTGAACTTTAACAAAAATAAATAAATAGAGGCACATCATTTTGCAACGCAAACATTAACAACTGATTTTGACACACTATCGATATTACCGCAACTACCGGCGGGGATTGTCCCTTGCGAAACTAATAACACCCTACGGTTTCCGTCTCCGTGAACAGGAGACACATCTTTCCGTTGCTGCCGATGCTGTGCGCGCGGTGTGTTGCCGGCAGTGTGAAATTCCAGGGCAACCGGCACGTGTGGCACTGACAGAGGGGTTGCCCCGGCCTGGAAGAGGGAAGATGGGAGGCTGAGAAGGGGGGTTGTTTGCGGGGTGGGATTGTTGCCATTGCGGGTGGCTGTGTTGTGACAAGCACCCTCCCCCTCACCTCCTACCATTCCACCAAACATACCTCCTCCACGCCCTGCTAAACTCCCTGGCCCAGAACTGATTTACCGCTCAGACAGCTAGTGGCGCCGGTACGCGCAACACAGACCCAAGTACAACACCCGGGTTCACACCCGCAGCAACACACGTTTCTACACCTAGTGTGTGTTTTCAGTTTAACGTTTTCTTATCATTTTCCGACGTAAGGACGTTTAAATTGTTATTAATTCGTTACCTTTATAAACCACTGAAATTTTATTCTCGCTTAGTATACTTTAAGGATTTCTCGATCATAAGTGTATTTATGTACGTGGCCAACGTGGCAACCGAATGAAGCCAAGGAAAGACTAACAAAAAAATTAGCAGCATTAAGTTCAATAGTTGTTTAATCGTACTTATTTGAAAAATAAACTTACTTTCAAGTAACTCGCTGCCTCTTGTCTAATGTGTAGTTGTTTATTTCGAGTGAAAGCCAAAGTCAGAGGTTAAATCTGATAAGAGTTAGACTTCATCACCACAGAGTTAAAAACTTAGAAGAAATCTAATGAGTCCACAGTGGCAAAATAAGCATTATATATATATATATATATATATATATATATATATATATATATATATATATATATATATACAGGGAAACACATTTTATTGAAAAAAAAAAAAGATTCAGAAATGCTTAAATTACCATGATCATTCTAAATACACTATTCGCGGTAAAATGCGTAATTTTTAAAACCCTGCTTCAATTGTTTTTTTTAAATCCATTTGTATTAGACTGTGTCCCTCTACTACTAAAAAATTATACTGATCCACGCATCAACTAGGCCTAAATCTAGTATACGATTATACGTATGCATTATACAGCTCAAAATCGAACGTCGGAGGCGATAACAAATAGTAGGACTACCTAGGGGCCGCAGTGGTCGATAGGTCAGACCTCTCGCCTCCTCCCGGATTTTTCGCATGTAGAAAACGTTGCCGTTGGTCAGTGGGTTTTTTCTCAGGGGAACCCCCATTCCCCCGCCTCCCTCATTCCGTCACTGCTCTACACTCATCTCACCTCACCTTATTAAAAAAAAAATTGCTACATGTACTCGAAGATATGCAAAAAATTAGGTAGCCTACATTAAAGAATTTTTTTTAATATGAACAAATTTTACGTGACATTACAAAGGTGTTATTCTGTAGCGTAATACATTTACTTTCACTCTAAATTATTTCATTCGTATTGTTTGAACAGTTTTTACTTTGGGTAAATAGCAATAACAGTCAAATCACTACCGTGACATGCGCTTGTACGAAAACTATGAAATAGGAAAATGTTATATTTGTGGGGAATTGCTATAAGTGTAATGATTAACAGTTGGACAGTTTTTGGTGCAATCATTAAATTGTATAAAGAGTAAAAAATAGCATCGCTGAGCATCGTGTAAGCTAAAATTAAATCCGAACACAAATTGGATAAGAAATCCCGATATCTGATATGTTCACACCTCTATTACATTTCTCAGATTGGCAGTATTTGTGAAATTGTTAGAAATTGTACTACTCTTGCTTTTTTAAACAAAAAATATATAGTCGGGCAATGCAGTATAGTTTATCTAGTCTATAGCTAAGAAAAGTGTATGCAAACAAACTGCGTAGTGTGGGAACCAGGCTCGTGACCTTCGTGAGCCAAAGTAAAGTTGTTTTCGCTATTCGTCTCGTCTATTTTGTAAACGTGGCAACTAAGACAATACGCCGCAAGGAGACGTGACCGAAGAGCTGGGCGATAAACCAGACTTACACAGGTTACACACATTTTCATCATGAACTCGAACCTATAGAATATCCCGTGGAAACTGGAACCGATCTTGCTGGACGTCTCGAAATTACGACACTCTTACAATGTACTGTATTCGACGCGTGAGAGTTGGGTACCATCTTTGTGATTGGAGGCTTATAGTCATACTCTTCAGGCACTGTAGAGGGGTAATTTTTATTTACCCTATGGCCCCCAGCCTGTGAAGTTTCTTCTCAGTTTGCTGACCGAGAAGATGTTCTATAACAGCGTGGATTAGTAACTAAAGTTTAGAGACAGGACAGTTTGCGGGATCACTGACCTGTTCAACTAACCTTCAAGAATGTCTGCATACACAAGTTGGCAGCAGTTCCTCTTCGGCTGTTCGCTTACACAGCAATACCACGTGACTGTACCTGCATTTCGCAGCTTCTTTGTTAGTTAAGCATGGAGGGGTAAAATTATTCTGGGACCAACTGCGATGGTGAAACAAATTTACAGTTGTTTGAAATCCAACTTATTACTGAAAGAAAACGCGTGGTAAACACAAACATGTTACGCTGCCACCAGTAAAGTTTTGCAGTGACTGCAAAACTCTTTGTAAACACTACAGTGGTAAGGTCCATTTTGAGAAGATGTTATGTTGTCATCATAAAATCGTTTCTTCTGTGCGAAATTGACAACTGTAGGAAGTCGAAGGAAGGTGAAGCCCCTCGCATCAAGCAGCTCGTCTCGAAGGTGGCCCGCAACAACTTCCCTGTGACTGGAGGAGTGAAGAAATACAATGCTGCAGGCCCTGGCACCGTCGCCCCGAATTAATTTAAAGCCATGCTCTCTTGTTTCTACCGTTTTTGGGATAATTTTTTTAGCTTAAACAAGAGGAGATATCAGAAACCTGTTTGGCAGTTTTGTTTAAAATGATTATTTTTTTCCATAACAGCTAATTGTTTCAAAACAATAAATTACGTATAAGGATTCGAGTAAACAGTCAACTAACGAGAATTACGTTAATTATATAATTAGCTACCTTGAAAAAAATTCAGAAACATTTAGAAGACGAATTTAAACAAAACTTCCAAACACATTTTTTATATCTGCTCTTCTTTACGAGTATGGCCTTAAGGCCACAGTCTTTCATTTATTTCAAAAATTGCAAATAACGCGAATATTTTGTAACAGAAATGCTTTGAAACATTTCAGACTGTATACAGTCATACGATACACAATTTTGCCAGAGTGGTTTTTTTTTTTTTTTAATAATGCACCGTTTGCTAGCAGAAAATTATTTTGCTCATTTTTTACTTATTTTGACAGCAAAATATGTGATATTTCAGGGGCGAAAATCTAAAAATCCGATTGGTGCATTGCAACAGAAAAATTAAGATACAAACGATGATATATAAGTGTTGAAATTGTAGGAATGAATTTTTGATATAAGTTATAATCTGCGTTAAAAAAAATATATTTTCCAAACCACTGCAAAACTAAGGAGCGATACCAGTAAAACACCAAGCTGCTCACCCACAAGGTGCCCTTTCAGAGATTTGTGCGTGAAATTGTCCAGGACTTCAAGACAGACCTGTGCTTCCAGAGCTCAGCCATGATGGCGCTGCAATGGCGCGCGAGGAGTACCTGGTGGGACTGATTGAAGACACCTGTTTGTGTGCCACTGCCCTCCACGCAAACAGGATCACTACCAAGCCCAAAGACATCCACCTGGCTCGGCGAATCCGTGCGGAGCGAGCATAAGCGTCCCGCTATTTGTTTTCTACGTAAACAAGCATTCATGTGAGCCGGTAACGAGTATTCTTATTACACGAACAGAAGCTGGCATTTCACAGTTGGTAGGTGCTTATGGAGCATATTGACAGTTGTAAAACGTGCCGCAAAGTTAGGCAGACAATTCTATGAAGTAACGAGGTCACACTTAATGAGCGTCCCTACCAGTAGCGGCTGGTGATGTCAGATAATGAATGTTAACACATTGTCTCGAAGAATAATTAAGAAAGAAAATTTGTAATTGAAAACTGTCACAAATTGTTCCAACAAAGTAAATTTCGTGTTGTTTTACTAAACTTTGCGTGGTACAGAAAGTGGGTTAAAATTTCATTACTAGCATTAAATGTTGTTTCTCATTTTCCTTTATTTAATTTTCAGGCAAATTTCAATATGGATCTTGAATAAATAGTAAGCATGTACAATTTTCGCCCCAGTTAAAAATGTTATTCTAAGATTATCATTCTCGGCAGTTATATGATAATTAATATTTTATTAATTCGTAACGTTCGTTATTAAAATATTTTCTCTTAGTATCGATATGCAGCAATTTTTTATATCTAGCATGCAATAAGTTAAAAACTGTGTTTGTGCGCATATGTTTTTGTTACCTGCATTCTGTATTAATGGCATTTGTTTTACATTAAAAACGAATGAACGTCTCCTCGCCAGTTTGTTCAAGGCTGGTGTCACATTGACATTTTTTGCTCAGAATGTTCGATTGGTCTGTTATTAGACAAAGCGTGCTGTGTTATATAGTTGCGGGGATGTAAAACTAGCTGCGCCAGTAGGTGCTACCACCAATGGGTAAAAGAAGGAACCGTTTCCGCGATAAACTGGCATGAGCAAAGTCGGACCTGTGCACTTCTCCGGTGTTAAAACTTCCATAAGAGGTGACGTCAGAGGCCAAGAGGAGAGGCCCAGAGCAGAGCACAGCTCTGCTGTGCACAGTACAGTGTTGCAACATCGCAGCTTGACTGGATGAAATCTTCGTGCATTAATGATCGGCGAGACGAACATACGAACTGTATTGACGCTACAAAACACGCAGGAATGTTTGAAATAATTTACAAAAATGCTTCACAGAGAACTGGATGTTCACGTGTACGTGTGCTCGTATATAACTTACCGGCCGTTACTGGTACCTACACGAAAACAAAAAATATTTTGTGGTTATTCACCCTGCAAAATTAATTTTGTGTCCAGCACTAAAATACTGTGGCCACCACAAAATTATTTTGTGCTTGCTACAAAATAATTTTGCGGGGAAGACTTCTTACAAAATTGTTCTTTCAGTGTACATAAATAAGGCTTGTACAAGCAGCCGATATACGTACACTTGTAGCGATGACTCGACGTGTTCTCGTCTGAGAATGCTCCCTAAGTTGTGGAAACCAAGGAGTGACACTGATCGGAGGGGAGTATTTATGAATGTAGAAGAGAAAAAAAGGGGAAAGAAAATACTAAAACATGCTTCCCTTCGAGTCGATTTTCTCGCGAAAAATAAGTTTCTAAAGGGTTTTAATAAAAAAAAATTATTCAGAAAAGATGAATATGGGTTAATAATAAGTAAAGTATTTATTAAAAACAAGAATGTGTATTGCATACAAGTGGAGTAGTAGCCTATTACAATATTTCGCTGAAATCTAATTTTTTTTTTAATATTAACATTCCAGTATCAAAACTTCGACTCTGGTAAAAAAAATATGACTTTTGTCTTTGCCTTGAAAAAGTTTTTCTGTTTAAGTTACATTATTCTTTGAGAAATTATAATAAAGAATCTTGAATGGCGCAAATTTATTAACTAGGGAGGCTCCTTAAGGGAGACAAATACTATATACATACTACTGCAAAACATTGCAATGTGCTCCCTCGCTCTTAGATGGATTTAGCTGAGTTCATAATATTGAAAACACAACGGTAAGTATAGAAAATACGTAGGCCTAGTTTGTATAAGAACCCATATATATTGTTTACGAACCTATTAATGCACAACTTCGTAAAACAGGCCGTGTGCATGAGATAGGCCGACATATATTTATTTTCACATTGGCTCAAACGGCTTTGGAACTGCTTGCTGTGCCCACAAACACTACAGATTCTTTGTAACAGGTCCATTGGTCTCACATTATGCACAGGAGACTATTTTCAGTGAATTTCGTACAAGGTGTATGGTTCGTGTGCAGTTTATACTGTTGTGTTGTATTCACTGTGCTTAGATTTTTGATTGTGAAGCAGGCTTTTGCTATTGTGTGACACTACCCTCGTATGGCATGCAACCCGCAGTACTCAGACGCTGACCTGAAATATTTACAGATCTTTTGAAAATAAAATGTAGAATATTATTTTAAGTTTACGTACTATTGTAGTGTAATAAGGGTACAGAGTTTCAATAAACATACACGTGAGCTTAAAATCTCGGTCTCCATGGGATCGACCTAGAAAATTATCAGCAAACACTAATCTTTTACCAAAAGTTTCGTCAAAGATGTGAGCCATGTGTCATTTTACCCTCATAGTAAGGATAAAATGACATATTAGACCAGTTTGAAATTTATTATATATTTTTTTAACAATAAGGTATAACATTGATTATTTTGTGCAGTAAATATGTTGTATGGATGTTGTACTAAATAAACAGGTATAGATTTTTAATGTAAAAATAATAGTTTAAGAGAATTATTGAAAAATTAAAATGGTATGTCATTTTAGTCACAACTCCCCACACTAACAAATATATGCCCATTTCTAATCATCTGTTGGCTATATAAGACCTAATACAATGTAGTTCTGCATTTACAGAAACAAACAACCATCCTAAATATATGACAATATATGTGTTTAATATATAATACAATTACTGAACATGACTGAGTAGAGCGTGAAGTTCAAACATTTTAATATTAAAACCTAGTAATTTCACATCAGGATATAAGTATGTTATGCTGTAATGATGTGTATATAAAATACTGTATTTAAATATTTAATAAAATGTGATTTATATGTTCAACAAAGATTTTTATTAAAATCAGGACGCTAAGACATTAGATGCGAGGATAAACGATGACGTCCAAAATCGAGTAGTTAACATATGATACTAAATTTAAGGGGAATAATCGTTCAGTATAATCGAGAATGTATGTTTGACTTCTAAATATAAAATATGTAATGTAACGCGTAGCCTCGAAATGTGCAATATGTAATATCGATAGGAATAATTAATCAAAAGAAAATTGTCTACAAAATAGTATTATTATAAATAATATTTTTATCACATTGTGCAAGAAATGTCGAACTTATTACAAAAATATAGGAAGCGTTAATTTCAGAATGCTTTTCGTAAAATAAAGCAACGTGTTAACATTTAATGAAAACTAACGTACACGCAAAATAAAAACAATAAATTCCTTAAGGTTTGCAGCTAAAAGAAGTCACTATAATTACAGAGTACTTTTTGTACATTTTTAAAAATTATTACTGTAACTCAAAAACAAAGTTACACAATTTGAGGAGGGGTAGGGGATGAAGCAGGCTTTGGCAAAAAAAAAAAAAACACGTGACGAACGAAGGAGGAAGATGCATTCTGTAATCCAGCTCCCCATCTGTTAAATCATGTTAAAAATTATACCTGATTGAATGGCATATTCGTAAAAAAAATTCATAACAAAAGTATCATTGTGTCTTACTGAAATTAAATTATTTTAATGTATTATGGTGTTTGTAAGATTATATTCTTTGAGTTTTACCGTGTGCCAATCCTAATTAGGCCTACATAGTTTATAAAAATTACTATGTGGATACAGTTATTTAATTAAAAAACGTGACTTATTAAAACATTTCATTGTTTCATGAAAATTAATATTAATTAATTCTAACACTCGGCCATAAAATACAATTGTGGGAAGGACGTAATTAAATATTAATGGTACACAATTTTAAAACTATTATTATCCTATTTGTATTTCACGTGGCCAACTAGCAAAGTAACGTAAACAAATGACACCACAGAAAATTATCAATTCGAAAATCCTTCGGTTCTAATATGTACTGATGGAAGGAAATACAATTCTAAAGTACGGAAATATCTACAGTAGTTTAAGTTAGTATATAGTTCCCTGTTATTTTTATACGTATTCATTGGAAAACTGAAAGAGCGTAATTCTATACATTTTTCTGGATAATTTGTATATGACATTTTCAGTAACTTCACGGTTACACAAAATGGATGGCGTCGAAGGCAAATAAACACAGCTGGACACTCCTGTTATTTTGTATAAATGCCATTTTACGATGACCGGAGTTCCTTCGTTGTCCGAGAATTCCGAGAAACAATTAAAAGCCATTGTGCCTAGTAACGTTGTAGCAGTAAAAAAAAAAAAAAAAAAAAAAAAAAAACCGCAGAGTCTTTTCCTCTTAACGTCATCCATGGATGTTCGCGTTTCCGACTCCGGCATTTTCCGAGAGCGAAACCAGTCTTCCCTGGGATCTGTGATCCAAAGCGAATGCTGTCCCCTCCCCACAAACGACTAGTTCCCGGCACCCTAGAGAGCAACTTATTCATACCTACGTTCCTCCATGGTGACGTCACTTACCAAACATGGGTCTAACATCTTGACCAAGCTTCCACCTCGACCCATCACCCATCAAGATTCGGAATCCCCTCGCGAGCAGCGACGGGGTCAGTTTCTGTGTCCTCGAACACCACATATCAGTTTTATGTTTGAGTTCACTTTATCTGAGATGTCTGCACACAAAAAGTGACTCCGATTTTAAAAGGTACATCGTCTTTAAGACCTTTTAACAGGGCAAACTCATCACATCTAGATCTCCAACAACTAATTAAGTTTGATTGGTGTCATCACCGATTTACAGTCAAGAATCTAGTCAAAACATGATCAGAGGACTGTACATAACCATAGGACCTTAAATCTGGTGCACCGCTGAACCAGCAATATATTTCTTTGATCAGGTTTGTAATAAGCGTTCAAATAAATATAATTTTGATGCCTATTTTATAAGTTTTGATGTTCCTCGTAGTTTACTGTATCTAGACATTTCGGCAGCTTATGTATACAATTTCTTTGACAAAAATTTTTTGAAAATATTTAAATATTAGCATTTTTTTAATAATTTTAGTTTATACTGCGTATTTAGTAGAATTATCAAAATAAATGTTTTAATATAGAGCGTTCACCTAGTAAATACTCGTAAAAAGAGCACTACTATTTTGAACTACTTAGCATTAAACATTTCTACATTCTGATACATTTGGCTTTTTTTCGCGTTATTTTGAAGCCGCGTTGGATGAAATGCACCTGTCTGATAAAAGCACACTCATTATCGTCACATAAATATTTGTACAAGGATGATTATTTGTAATTCTACTCAATATTATGATGGCAGTAATGTGAAACTTACTGCGCCGTTTCATACTATTGTATATACAATTAACGTAGTGCTATTGTTTTAGACCTATATCTTGGTCGAGATGAAATTTATTACACACATAAACGTTTTACTTATTCATTAGTTGTATTGATTACGTACGAAGAAAACTTTATCCTTAGATGAAACTTTTGGATTGCTTTAGTAGTGTTAATTTATTGATTATCAATTTTATAGTTAAAAAATCTTAAATTTTTCAACCTCTTAGGTTTTATTTATGTTTATGTATTTATACGTTTTATGCTTTTGGTATTTAACCAGCACACGATTATTTCACTGTAAAATAGTTACACAAAATAAATATACACGTAAACTATGAAGTAAGTACTTACTCACTACAAGTTTTCGGACAAATGCTACACTCAAGGCGGTGGCTCGTTTGTCGCTTGAGCGGCGTTGCAGTGTGTTTGAAACAAGCCCTTTTTCAAGAAACTATTAAACGTATCCCCAATACTCTTACTGTAAGAAAAACTTCCAGAGGTTACGGAATGGTACATTCAAAGCTGTATGTGTGCTATATATTTTTATCATAATGTAATGACTGGATACAAATGAACCTGTGTAAGACGCATGCGTTGGTCTTATATCCAAAATGTCATGATATATAATCGTAGAAACACCTCTTGAAACCATATATAAGAAATATACGGAAAGTATGCACGTCAATGCATTGTTGTCGGCATAGAGGCGACTGGACCCCAGATACTTGTGCTAGTGTCGACTTTATCGTCCTCCTTTCTTTCGGATCTCAGGCACGCGTAGTAGAGCCAGGTAGACGATCGCCGTAAAAACAGCTACCTGCCGCTCAGATTATATCGGAACCAACTAATATTTCTTCTGCCTCAAATCCGTGGGCAGTTAACGTAAATATTTTCGGCATTCTAGATGAACAGGTTGGAAGTTGATAAATCGCGTGTCGTAAAAGCCATCAGCACAGAATTCATTATCCGCCGAGGAACGAAGAGTTATTAAATTGCTGCAAGATGACTGAGCCATCGCTGGTCACAGATCGCCAATACGCTACCTACCGATGGTAAAAGGCATATGAAGACCCAGTCCGCAAATCAAGGGTAATGTACAATGACACGTAGACACTATTTCAAAGTCAACTTTTTCCTTAGTGAATTTAGACTTAAATTATCCCTCTTGATGGACGTATTCAAAAAGTAAGCTTTTTCCTCTTAAAAACCGTTCAAAAATAGCAAAGTTATGTGGTACAATGCAATCCTTATGGTTTACTTCTACACGCCGAAAAAATAAATCGTCGGGAGGATTCACACATTATTATAGCACACGAACTTTATGCTCATAGAGTTCTAATATATTATTATTAATACTTTTGACGGCATATGTTATTTACCCAGTTTATCTTCACAGGTAACCATTCCTGGCTATGTAAGATTTTAATCTACTTTTTGCCATTAATCTAATTACAAAGAAGTTTGAATGAATGTTTTACGCAATGTGGCTTAAGCTTAATTCTACGAGTTCAAGCTTTATCTACTCTTTACAGGTCCATTGCCTTGAATAACATTTAAGTTTGCGCGCGATTTTATATATATATATATATATATATATATATATATATATATATATATATATATATATATATATATATATATATATATATACACACATATAATATAATGAATATGTAAGGCAATATAAATTTATCAAATGTCAGTTAGTGAAAGTTACATTCAAGTTTCTGGTAAGTTTACCTTTATTTTTTTACAGTGCACTTAAACAGTAGGCCTATCAAATGAATGATCTTACTGATAGATGGCATTTTTCATTAACATTAAGCGACCTTTTTACTGGACGTTAGTTTCTGAGTACAGTTCAGATTATGAATAAGCTTTTTAAGCAACAGCTCTTTACTCGACACAATGACTTAAGGTGGATATCATGTGTCAAATTTTAATTACTGTTATGTTTACTTGGTTATAATGAAATACTTCGTTAAACTATGGAAATATTGTGTTTAATTAAAATTAACCAACTAGTGGTAGCCTAATAAATATATAATATCCTACCAAATAAGTTCACGTGATTAGTCAAATATGACTTTTATACCAATAATATATTCTCGGATGAACACAGAAAGATACGTACCTATATAAATCCGAAGGAATATTTGTCAGTGTGCTATAATAAGAAATATTAGAAATTTTTTATGGAAATGATGATAAAATTCGACTCCAAGCGCGTACTTTTCTTGATATTTCGCATTAAAATTTCCAATTGCCTTTCCTCCCCCCAGTTTACCCTTATCGTCAAATATACACACGAATCATCATCCGCGCTCACTCTCCAGCACTCCCGTCGTCGCACACTTCCCGCCTATATATTTTCCCATCGCACTTGGTTTTATCACTGCGCCACCTCACTTGGTTGGTGGGATGGAGAGCGAATATTTTTTTTTCTTCAAAATTGAGCAACCAAGCGAGCCACGTACTCTCTAATTTTTTTTTTTTGCTACAAAAAATTCTTTGCTGCTGTAGAGAAAAATTTTGTTTAAGTATGAGCCACTGAAAAGTAATTTTACCACAAAAATTTGTTTTAAAAGCTACAGTAATGACAACAAAAATTACTGAATTTGTACGAAAATTTGACGTGCCAGCTGCAAGGTTTGACATACATCAATTCCTTGATTGAAATCTCTTACTGATCCACTAACTGTATGTTCTTCTAGTAATGAACTGTCAATAAGGAGGCTGTGTTATATACACTATCAAGAGTTGACCTTTTCCCACTTAAGAGCGTTGCCTACCTGGCTTTATTTCCTCGTTAGAAGCTCGGAAGCGAAGAAGCGGTAAGAGCCACGCTTGATGCGCGCGCCTAGCATCCCGTCGCCCCTATGCGGAAGGCGGTAAACTGGCTTGCAGAGTTTGCGTCGGATCGATGGAACTATAGAACTTTGAGCAGTGACCCTACTATTTTTATAGTTGCAAAGCCAGAACCAAAATATATTGTACGCCTCTTAAGTAGATTCCTATAGATCTTAGCAGTAGATTTTGTGATAGACTATATATGTGCGAAGAAACTGTTGTTAGCCATGTTAGGGGCTTGGAAATAGTATTTCCAGTGTGCATGATTTTATTTAAAGTACTTTATATAATTTTAGTGCAAAGTGTGTTTTATTTTCGTTGTCGGGTACGTTGTACACATGTATAATAGTTTTCAAAATAAATAAATATTTCTGAACTGCTGTAGCACAGATCAACAGCGAGGTAGGCGATCGCCTTAAGGGTGTTCAAGTGCGATAAAATCATAATTTTATATTTTTATGAAATAGTGTTAGTTTAGTAGACAATACTTGTGAGTACAGTTTTCTCTTACAAAACAATTTTAGCTGGCGTAGTTTTCTCATAACAGTGCGTCAAAGTAAAAATTGGCATGTTCTGCCACCATGCATATAGTGAAAACCAATCGACTTACATAGGCTACGTGAAATAATTAACAGTGAAATAACATACTATGGGCTATGTCATATAACATTAAAAAAATCACGCGAACTGTTTTTCGTAATTTAAAAAATTGCTGAATTTGCAACTTTTATTCTGTACTTTTGCGATATTTTTTTAAATTCAAAATATTACGTTGTTGGTTTTGAAATGTTTAATTACATACCTCATGGGATGTAAATTCACAGTCAATTATTTTATTTAAGCAGGTCATTTGCTTTTCGGTATTTGCATGGCAGAATAACAAGAATATTTTGACTTTAAAGCACCATTATGAAAAAAAAAAAAAAAAACTATGAGAGCTAAAACAGTTTTGTAAGAGGAAACTGTACTCACAATTATCGTCTGCAAAGTTAACAAAATTTCATAAAAATATAAATTTATGATTTTATCGCGTTTGGAAACCCTTTATATATTTCTCACCACACATCTTCGACAACTGTACTGTACATGTTTGGTTAGCGTTCTGCAAAACTTGGCTTCACTATGTGTGTGTCTCATTACCGTGATCTTGAAAATTATAAGATATTAACAGTTGGATGATAACTGAACTCAGAATCTCGCGTATTGTATAAATGATTAAGCAACACTGTCTTAAGTATCTAACTTCTGAAATAAAATGTTACTGACATTTACGTCCTGTGCGCTGAAGAATTTTGGTTTTCGTAAGTCAAACGTAATCATTTTTATTCCTCTCTGTTGAGCGATTTTCTCGCTCGGCTATATAAAATTAATACATTAAAACGTAGATATTTTATCCAATATTATAAGATCTCAGTTCATTGACAAACAAAACACAGAGCATTTTTGTTTTAAAGATGTCTAAGGCTTAGATACAGATCTGAATATTGTGTGAGTTATTGATAAACAAGTTTGCGTGTGATTCGGTTGGTCAGTCGCACTCCTCTCTGTCGAAATAAGAGAATGTTACTAAGAATTACAGTCAGTTTTGGTAGTAAGCGGTCTGTTAAATTTGAAAGATAACTACTGTCAGATGATTTTCAATGCTGCTTGTCGTTAGTGGTAAGGGATCACTGGATGCTCTGGTGGGTAGGCCACCGCACAGGCAGCAAAGTTTGATGTGTAGTAGTTTACCGGGCGTGGTACGTCATGCGAAGCTATTGTTGACGCTGTGAAAACTACCGACTCGCAAAGCGCGACTGCGCTAAAAAATGTAAGACACATTTCCAAGCTGAGCAGATGGTCAGCTCGCGTCACTTAGGTAGGTGTGTCGTTGTTTTATCCGCAACTCAATTCACGTCCACTTTTGACGTTGACTGAAAACTTGTCGCTTCCCGCTGTCTCTTGCTCCTTACGAAACATATTTCCAACCGTACAACTTGAACTTGGATGTGGCTTTCTAAATGTGATTATAATGAGATTTTATTTATACAATTTCAAGAACCAAGTTTACTTGATTATGATGTGACAGTTAACAATTTATAATAAAATAATGCGAGCAAAACTAATTTTAGTAATAAAGACAGAATCATCTAATTAAATATCTATATTCGTGATATTAGCCCATATATATAGTCTATATATATATATATATATATATATATATATATATATATATATATATATATATATACATACGCACACGCACATAGTAAACAAAGGAAATTTTTGTGAAAATTGAATGTAAAAGCCTTCTTTCTGCGAGAGTTCTTCTGTTGCGGTATGAATACTATCCGTGTGCAGCTGTGACCTTGGCGTGTAAGAATTTTTCGTCCTAAACGACGTGGACACTGCAGCAATAAGAAATAAGAAACAAACACATCCGAACCACCAACGTCCTTGCAACGTGTCAGAACAAGAAACGTGTACCAGCGAGGTACTCAGATTATGGCGCAATATGTAGTATTGTCTATTTCTTTGTGATAATTTTCTCTTCTCGGGCCTGTGTCTTTTTGCTTCATTGGTTTTTTATGCTAACTTTGTTGCACCTCTTGTTTTTATTTTATTTTTTACAGTTCTAAGAGACATGAATTATTAAGTTTTCTCTGCTGATTCATGAAAGAAATATAAAACATTAATTACTGTAGAACATTCCATAACCTTTCTGGTTCACATACTGCATCCGAGATTATAACCCTGGATCTAGGAAGTCGAAGGGACTAAATAGTTTTTATTTTTTAAACGAAGACTACAAGTCACGAAACGTGCTACTCGAAAAGAATAATTTACAGGACGCATTTAATTAAACTAGGGGTCTACAAAGTGCAGCCAGCTGTACTATTTAATCACTCAAGCAACTTCATTCTCAGTGATAAAAGTAATATTTTTTTATTTCATAACGAGACTGCATAAATAAAACAAGTAGAAAACAACAATATTCAATAAATTGCAAACTGTAACATGGAAAGCTTTGCAATATCAAAGTATACAATTTTATTCAATAATAATTTAGCTATGCGATAAATTATAAAATCTGTTTTCATGATGGCTTGGGAAAATGTTTTTAAGTAACGCCAATTTTGGTTTTTTAAAAAAAAATCTCGAATGTAACAGGAACATTTTAATGGAACAAAAAGTCTAAATGATTTTCACTAAAGTTATTAAGTACATTTAAGACAGCAAGAAATTTCTTGATATGCCTTGTAAGAACAAACCGATGATCGCCATCGCCTCCACATTTCCAATGTATGGAATACTGCCCGACGAAGTTTGGGGCTAAGGCAAAATATCGTCATATCGAAGTCGACGATATATAATGCAAGACAATGAGTTGATATTATTTTTGAAAGCCTTTGGACAAGTCCAGGGAGATAGTCGAAAACAGAAATTGACATGGTGAGAGCCGATCATCTTTGAATCGGACCCAGATATCTCAGGACAAAGGACCGTTTGTCGCAAACCTATAGTCAGTCTAATTCCCATTGGTCAACTGTCATCTGAGCTCATTGACTGAATCAGCGAGGTAAAAAATACACGTCCCAAAAAAACGCAACCCATAATTGACAGAGCCTTCGTCACATTTCATTAACATCGGCAAAGTCTCTTCAGTAATGAAACGGCTTCGCCGGTCCAGATGTAGTTGATTTCCAAGAAAAGGACAGCCAATCGAGCACCGCACTCGCATGATAAACAGTTCCAGTTTTTTTGTCTCTCTCTCTCTATCTCTCTCTCTTGGAAGGAATCGCGGGACCACCCACGGAGCTCCGCTGTTCGCAGGCTCTCCGCAGACATCTGGCGGAGACGGGGGACGAATATTCATCGTCGCGGGCCGGCCCCTATTGCGCAACTGCACATCACGTTCAGCAATACCGATGTTCCCGAGACATGGACCGCTCCAGCCGACGTGGCAGCACTGTAGCCTCATGCAGGAGAGAACAATACCTGGCACGACCTATTCTTTGGCATCGGAGACGGCGGCGACATTCGTACACACTAAAAAAAAAATTGCGTGATTCAAATAAGAATCTTTGCAAACTACTTTTCATAATATATTTTGCAAGTTAGCAAAAACATTGTAAGCTTTACATGAAATTCTTGCAAATGTACACATATGTCCGTAAACTTACAAACATTTTTGTATAGTTACAAATAATGTTTGTAATTTACAACCTAATTCTTGTGCATTGTACGACAACTGTTTAAAGTGACACGAAAAAGAAAATTTTGGCAACTAGTTTCCAATATTTTTTTATATAAAAGTACAAAATGTTTAGTATATTATGACAGGCTTTCTAAGGTTATTTTGTTTTGCACAGAACAACCTACTCATAGAAATGTAACCATCTAATGTCCACAAGTAATTGGAAAATTTAGCTTACTAAAATGACATACGACATTCTTGAGGTAATGTCTAGACTGATATTTTCACGTTAGTTTATAGTGCTACCTGGGCGGATGAGCGAAAAAATAAAACATTCTGGCCCAAATTAAAAATATTTGTTGATCGCAATTTACTAGTGTGTGGCAGATAAATAAACGACAAAACACCGTTTTAAATCTTCACAGTTTTTAAAGTCAATATGGAAAAACTATGAAACAGTAAAACTAGATAACAACATTAGCCAACTTTATGAGTGAATATTTACCAAGAACTATGTATCTCTTGCACCGCAATTCAATACATGAGATTTCGTCAGCGTCAGCGATTATTCTTCAGAAATAAGTTACTCAAAAAATTTTACTCATAAAGTTGGTAAAAACTATTGTCTAAAATTACACTTTTTTATTTTTATTCTCATAAATTGACTTTGACAAACATCTATATTTAACTGATGCTTTCAGACATTAATTATGAACCATGCAGTTTTCCCGTTACTTCTTTTAGTACAATGTTACCTAGTTGACGTATATTATTCATACAAATCACTGTAGGGACTGCACATGTACTGTGTTAAAAACAAGATGTAGTCGGTCTCCTGCAAGAATTCCACTTCTTTAACAAGTTGTCCGACAAATCACATCTAAAAGCAGTGTTTTTTCCTCAGGCACGAGTGATTTCTGCACAAAAACACACATGTTGACTACCAAGCTGTGTGTGCAGTATACAAAAATTTAAACCATTTCATGCGTAACATTAATCAATGAATCCTGGTGTTACAGCACGTAATAATTTTGAACCGTGCCAATCTACTTATTTTGGCTGTACGCGTTCTTGATTATCACAGTCAAGATAAACATGCTTGACTGTCGAAAATAAACGTATGAACCCTCTACAGAACTGTGCTGCAAACAAATTAAACAAATAAGATAAGTCAGGATAAGAGATGATGATTAGAGATGATGGTTTATCGCGGGAAAACTTGACTGTTTACTGTGTTTCAAAGCAGGTTTAGCTTACCAGAAGATTACTGGCTTTCGCTTGTACGTGGTGGTGTTGCCCTATTTGACTCAGCTAATAAGAATCCCGCTACTGTAAGGTTTGATGCATGTTATTGGTGTGCAGACAGCTATGTTGTGTCAGACGTACATCTGCCAATAATATATGTAGCAAGAAACTACAGCATTTTCAAGGTTATGTTGACAAATCATTTTCGTGATATACCATCATCTCTAATGATATATCGCGAAAATGTTTAGTGCCAACATTCCTTTGGAAACTCTGTACTTTCTCGAAATATACAAGTTTGGGTGATATACGTTTGACACAACGCAGCTGCTTGCAGACCAATAATAGGCATCAAATATTACAATAGAGGGATTCTTACTGGCTAAGTAAAATAAGGTAAAAGCTCCACTTACAAGTGAATGCCAGTAATCTTTTGATAAGATGAACTCACATCGAAGTCCAGCAAGCAGTCAAGTTTTCCAGCGATGAATCATCAGTAAAGACACTGGAAAATCGCGAACATTTTTAAAATAGTCTCCAATAAACTGTATTATACTAACCGTGATACGTGTGAAAAGTTTTGGGACAAATCACACACGCTGTGTGTCTAAGCTGTACAGTTCTAACTGGGCCTGTTGTAGAGAGAAAAAATGCTACAAATAAACTATAGCCAATATCGATACAAAACATTCAGTGTTATATAGCCTACATCACGTTGGAGCCTAGCAAACAGTCAACTATTCCCGGGATTTTCCTGTGTCTCTAACCATCAGTCAAAAGTAAGAAAATGTTCGTTGTACGCTGACACATTCTCTGTACAACTCCATACAAAATCTCCTGCAACATGCAGACTGTCGTCTACGTCGAGCGTGAAACAAAGCACCCGTGGTCGTCGAAAGAAGCCTGTTTCTTTCGTCGATGTATCATTCGTCGTGGTGTCTGTTAATATATTACACCTGTTTCAGTCGCTGTGTACGTGTATGCTGCCCTCGTTGTTCTCATTAAGAACTGTCGACGTTTTATTCACGCACCTTGTTTTGGTCTTATATATTTGAATATCATTTTGTCTTTCGTTTTCCATTATATACAAACTATAATCCTTTTTCGGAATTATTTTCAATAAAGGTTTTGAAAACATTGCGTTATGGCTTCCTTATTTTGTTTCGAGTTCTTAGTTATTTTGTGTTTCGGTAAGTTCTCAGCGACTTAGCAACACAGATTCGCAATGGCGTAGACTATACTAAGAATGATAGTTCAGTATGTCATATCCACATTGCGAACATCATTAAAAAGTCACATATATTTTGATAATAACAAAATATTAATAGCTATCAAATAATTATCAAATTAACGGATCTAAATAACACTATTATCACTCGCAGCCGCTTGTATCGCTGTCATTAGTTTTCTCCAGAATGTGGCCTCCGTGTCCAGTTTCCTTCAATACTGTGTTCCTCATGGTGCGATGATCTTCGCTAACCATCACCGTCACACCAACCTGCTATCAAAGACCTATACACAGTTGATTGCTACAGACCCGGAACTTTCGCTAATTCTTTTGAGAAGACGTTATATTTCAAACAACTGTACACGTTACTTCTCGTGATTGGCTCGTTTCAATAATACTCTTCCTTGAGGAAGGTGAACTAATAGCAGACCTGCATGAAAACGCTCACTGACTGACATTGTCAGATGTACAAGTAGCTAGCCGCTCACTGGAGCAGCGGCCAATGAACTAGTAGCTGAAGACATAGCGTACACAGGACTGTGGAGCCCAGCCGGTTGGTCGTTGAACCCGCGACATTCCGAGTCTCTATTGATTACTTTAATTTTTTCTTTACGATTCCATTACTATAAGTATTTCGCCAATACACAATACAAAATGTAAAGGTAAAGTGGCGACAGCTGATAAACAATAGGGAATTTTTTTTTTCCGAAACGGAAATACTGTGTTGTAATAAATTACATATTTGCCATAAGTGCATATCACGTAAATACCCTGAAATAAGCCCCGCGTAGTGAAACATTGAGCAAATTTAAAGCTACGTTATAGAAATAACTACGCCATTTATTGACGAAACTGACTGTTCACTTATACGAATATTTACACTAACGCTATGTACAGGTTTACCGAGTACATTTGAGACCCCTTCGTTTGAGTTTCCATGAAAATTCAGTGCTGCAGAATCAAATTATACTTATAAATTAATATTTTTTCATAGTAAGAAACATATCTGCTAGTTTTCTGCAAATTGCCATCTTGACTTTGACTCTAGGTTCTCAGTTTATCGAAAACGCAAAGTTAAGGATGATTGACTTTAAAACTTTGCCAACGCTATTGTGTACTACTCTGTAAAAAGTCATGTTTTGAAAGCTATCGTAAAGTCAAATATTAAAATCAAAATCTTAAGTTTCATTTGTGTAACCACCTTAAGGGTGTTCAAGTGCGATAAAGTCATAATTTTATATTTTTATGAAATGTTGTTAGTTTTGTAGACGAGACTTATGAGTGCATTTTACTGTTACGAAACCATTTTAGCTTTTATAATTTTCTCATAACGGTGCGTCAAAGTCAAAATTTGCTTGCTACACTGCCATGCAAATAGTGAAAACCACCTGACCTAGACTACTTGAACAAAACAATTCATTGTGAACTTGCAGCCCTTAAGCTATGCAATAAAAAGCTAAAAAACCCACAACGTAATAATTTGAACTTAAAAATAAAAATTGCAAAAGTAAAGAATAAAGTTGAAAATTCAGCAATTTTTTAAAATACAAAAATAGTTCGCGGGATTTTTCCAAATGTTTTATTACGTAGTCCATAGTACGCTATTTCACTGTGAATTATTTCACGTACGTAAGTCAATTGGTTTTCACTATTTACATGATAGCAGAACATTTAAATTTCTACTTTGACGCACCGTTATGAGAAAACTACGCAAGCTGAAATTGTTTCGTAAGAGGAAACTGCACTCAAAAGTATCGTCTACAAAACTAACATTATTTCATATGACTTTATAGCACTTGAACACCTTTAAAGTAAAGACCCATCGATTTCACTGATGTTACGATAGTTATTTTTTAATCCTAAACGAGAGTAGATATCTAAAAACTGTTGTAAAGTTTTGTTAAAAAAATTTCAAGACATAATACACAATGGTTACAGCTAATTACGAATTTAAGGAAATTCCTATTAATGAACTAATTAGCCAAATCTAGACAATTTTTTGTCTAGAAAAAATTACAATACGTAGTAAAAATAATTTTTAAGAAAACTGCTCAACAGTTTTTCGATATCTGCTCTCGTTTAGTTATAAAAATTATTATCGCTAAAGCAGTAGACGTTATGGGTGATGAACTTAAGTATGTGTAGGTCAAATAGCCGCGAGGAAAAATATCTGATCACGTTCATACCTAGATTGAGGTGTGCAAATAACTAAGTTTGTAGCAGACTGTACAGCTCTCGCTGCTGCTGCTTCTGTTACGCCCTGTTTCACGTAACTTCAGCACTATTTGTCAGTACTTTGAACATTTACTTTCTTAGTTCTGCGGATGTTAAGTTTATATTCTTGGTCTTAAAATGTGTCCGAGATGCCGACTGCCATTTGCACTGTACGTTTCGCTTTGTGATGAAACTGACATTACGTAATGTTAAAAATAATTACCAAAACATTCTCGGTGCAAAGTAAGATTTGCTGTACCTATGGTAGGGTAAGCATTCCAGTTTCAATGCAACACAAAAATACCATTCTCAATTGAATAATTAACAATATTAAAATAAAAAAATAATGCACTACGTAGTTAAAACTAAAACGGACTAAAAAGTATCATTTCTGTATGAACAGGTTTGTACGATTTCAAAACTAAGTACTTGAGCCGCATGCAATAGCGTAGAGCCACGATTTTATGGCGAAAAGATTTTTGCAACATTTGGTTTCGATGCGTCATGTGCACACCTGCAGCTCTGCTACATCGTCTGTGGTTGGATGATTTAACACTCACTGGCCTTGGCAAATTATAGACGTACAGACTCACAATAATCTTATTCTGATTGGTGCAGTCAAATGAGAAACGTTTCTGAACATAGACACGCTGCCAATAACCTTGAAACAGAACTGCCGATGTGCACGTGAGTCACTGAAACAAAGTGGGGCAAAAATCTTTTCGCGACAAAATCGTGGCCCTAGCAATAGGTAGTTGATGCAACTAACAATTTTATTGCTCAGCAAGTCATGTGAACTGTTGTGTTTCTAGACGACAGATACACTCTACACTCCATCTTGTTCGTTTTAATCTTACAAGTATTTTTATATTAGAAATTATTTTATACCTTAAATTATGCCTGTTTTAAAAACGCGGCATATTAATTTTTTTACATAAATAATAGTTTCCTGCTTTTTAGTCTTGTATATGTGAAATTTTGCTTTCGATTTCAAACAAGCAAAATTTGTACCGAACAGACGAACAGACAGACAAGTAGACGAGTTAATATTGCATTGTCGTCCAGTTCTCAGCTGTGTATTAATTTTCACGTCTCATATGGAAGTTAGTTTAACGTGGTAGGCCTATATAAAATTTTCATTTGAATAAATATTTCACAATTTTTTCCTCTTATTGTCACTCATAGTTAAAATATGTTTAATGTGTCAAGTCTCTAGCTCGTCGGGAAGTTACATTAAAATCAATAGCAAATTTTTACCGAACAAGCAAATAAGAAAGCAAATTAATAAACGCGTGATGAAAAAAGTGTTTGTCTTTATAACTGTAACATTTCGCTTACGTTTAACGAAACCGAAGTTAAAAAATAATCGTACTTTTACTAGGAAAAGCTTATAAACTAATGTCTAAACATTTATCTGTCTATATATATAAATGAACGCTGACAGACTGATCGACTGACTGACAGAGTGAGTGACATATCAAACTGCAGCCCAAACCGCTGGAACTAGAATCGTGAAATATTTTATGTAAGTTCCACTCAGGTCGTAGGCGAGAACTAAGAATGAATTTTTCGAAATTCGACTTTCAAGGGGGTGAAAAGGGGTGAAATGTGTTTCCAAAGAAACGTCTATAGAGCTCAAACCCGACGGCCTATCATCATGATTTTTACTTTAACAGGACACTCATAAAAATGCATATTGGCCAATTTAAGAATTTTTTCGAAATTCAACATTTTAGAGGGTGAAAATATCTTAAATTTGTTTCCGATTAGCTATCGATATCTATCGAATCCTCCGGGATAAAGAGTTTGTTGTCACTTCAAAATGTTGCTTTCGTAAATACCCAAAAAATAGTATTACGGTTTTTTTGAAAATTCGACCCTCAAGCAGTAAAAAGGGGCAAATTGTTTTTTTTATTAATCGTCTATATCTTTGAAACACAATTGGCCATCGTCGTGATTTATACTTTACTTGGTTACTTATACAAATGTCTATGACAGGACTCCAAGACGTTTCGAAATTATTTTATTAAGGGGGTGAAAATACGTGTAATGTGTTTTCGATTATCCCTCCATATTTATCGAACCAATCGAGGTATCGAAGTGCTCTTTACTTTAAATTGATGCTTTTGTAAATATCCCTAATTCGGTCCTAAAACGGTTAAAAAATGGGTAAAATGTGTTTTCGATTCACAGTCGATGTATATCGATCCCGTTGATTTTTTTTTATAGCGACGTGATTTTTGTTTAAGATTGATGCTTACTCAAATACCTGAAAACTAATTTCACGAATTTTTTAAATTCCCCACCTTAGGGGGTGAAAAGGGGTGAAAAGTAGTGAAAAGTGTTTTCAATTAATTGTCGATGTATCTTGAACCTAGCGGGCTAATGTTATGTTTTTCACGTTCACGAGACACCAAAAAAGTATTCTAAAACGTGATTCAAGGGTTTTCCGAAATTTACTCTCTTAGGTGGTGAAAAGACCTTGAATGTGTTTGAGATAAATCCTCGATATCTATCGAACCCGTCGAGATATACAATTAATTTTTACTTCAGGATGGTGATTACAGAAATGATCGTAAAACGTTGTTAAGATTTTTCGAATTTCGATTTATCAGTGCTATGCAGTGGTGATATGTGATTTTTTTTAGTGAATGATCGATTTACACTTCAATTGGATATTTATACAAATCTCTAAGATGTGAATTGAAAATATTTCGAAATCCAACACCCAAAACGGCGAAAAAGCACATTTGTTTTCCATCAACCCACGATATATATCTAACCAGTAGCGATATTCAGGTGTTTTTCGCGTAAGTATTTAAAAATTATATGTAAGTTTTTTTTTACTTTAAAAGATAACGTGATTATTAAAAATTAATCTAAGTTGGTCAACATTCAAGGCAGACGATCCGAAATGCAGGAACGAGCAACGAGAAATAACCTATACGGAAGTTTCACTCTACAGTAACCTATCGAGACGTGTATAAGCCTAGGACACAAATATTTTATTTATTTTTTTTAATTAAATTTTATTTTCATTTATTATTTCGACGTTACGCGACGCAGTTGTTTGTTACTCAGGTCTAAATTCCGGGAGGTTCTGAGCTCGAATTCCGTTGAAAGCTGCGTGCGAACGTTCAATTCTGACACACAAAAACTACAAGGCAGATCGAATTAGTGCAATTTACATGTAGTCGTTTAAAAGGGGCAAAATTGCAGTTCGCTTTCCACTTAGGTTCCACTACAACATCAGCTGACATATCGTCGGTATACTGCCAAAAGTGATTAAGTCATAAAAGTTATTTTGTTTAAAAACACTATTGAATTGTAGATATTAACAAAAATGTGGTAAGTTACTATAATGTGACAACAGTACAAAACGACGAATAGACTTTAAACTTGGGCAATTGCTCGTGAGCAACATATACATATTTCTAGCATTTTTATCATTTTATCTCATTTTGCCTAGGTCACTTTTGGCAGTAAAGCGGCGATTTATCAACTCATTAATCTCAAGTTTGGGGCACCAAATAAGTTTCCGCGAAACCATTTGAATCTTTTTAATGGCAATTAAGTTCAAGTGAATATTTTGAAAATATATAATAATTGAGGGCACCGTCACCAATGGTTGTGCACAGGGCAAATAAGATGTTCTTCATTCGATTAACCTCTTACCTTAGGTGTCTGTAATTACTCCACAAAGTCAAATTGGCAGGGCTAGAAATAAGGCCCAGGCGAAGTTGCTGGCTGTTAGTGGCAGGGACAAACTTTAGACTGCTTTTTGCGTGGACAGCTATAGCTACTTATCCTTCTGCAGAGTTAGCTCAACTAGCAGCTTTGTCATTCTAACACTTTATGACTGAAGTACCAATCTGGTATACGCATACAAAGAGGTTTTTCAATTAAAGTAAATATTATCAGTTACGAATAACACTCGCGAGCAAAGCCGCGGGGGGCTGCTAGTCAGTGTATAAACACCACAGAAATAATGTCGCAGGAGATTAAATTGGTCTAAATTTTCCAAATACTTGTGGGGACTAGTGTGATATATTTTTAAGAACAAAGTGTTTGATCTGAAACAAAATAACCTTCCACGGCCTGTCACATTTTACAAAATATTTTGCGTTTTTACATAAAAATTTCTTGGGGACAAGTTGCCAAAAAAAATTTTTTTTGTGAAACTTCAAATAATTGTTGTAAAATTTACAAAAATTATTTATTTGTGAATATACAGTTATTATTTGTAAATATACAAAAATGTTTATAATTGTACAGGCTTTTTTGTTTATTTTAAGCATTTTATGTAATGTTTAAAATATTTTTCCAAATTTAAGAAAATTTGTTTTGAAAACTAATTTTGGAAGAATTCTTTTTGTAAAAGTACAGCGGGTTTTTTATTTTTTACTTTGTAAAACGTTGGCTCCTCTCTCGTCTCCGCACATAGTATTGAGTTGCTGGGCATGCAGCTAGCCGTGGTTCAAGAAAACGTGGGATAAAAATTAACGATAATTACGTCAGTTGAAATCTTTAGGATTTCTAAGTCAACGTAAAAGAGCCATTCAAGATAACAGGTTTTACCAAGTTTACGATCACGTATTTTGCAAAAATTTACATATTCCTTTAGCATTATCTCTTCCCAATATTTCGGCCTAATAGTTTTTTTTTTTTTCATAATGAGTACCACAGACATGCCACTTTCAATTATTGTTTTAGTGTTGATGCATAATCTCCGTTTAGTATTTGAAAAATGTTTTATACATTTTACTAAGGAAATTTCAAATATAATGGTGTGTTAAAAAAAATAGTTATGACAAGAAAACAAACAAAAAGGAATAATAAAAATTCGAAATTAAAATGTTATCTCGTGTAGACTCAAAACGGGATAAAATTATTGTGTTCGGCTATTACTTAAAGTGTTTCTTTCTCGCCATCAGAATGACACAAAAGCCGTTATCTTGGAAACTGGCTACATGGTTTGCTATATTTACCTGCTATTTATTTTAACTAAGTATTTTAAACCAGAACAGTCAATAGTTGAATAAAGACTTGCCACAGATGAAATTGGTTAGAATCCAAACATATTGGCTTCACGATACTGCGGTGACTTCAACTAGTATGTTCTTCAAACTGAAATTTAATTTTGTACTATGATTACTACCAGAATGCCGTGCGAAACAAAATATTATGATAACTTGTACGTTGAAAACGCGTTACATTTCAACCAATCAAATTAGTTGTTTTAAATAAGCTACCATTTTATAATATGGAATCCTCAAAACCAGGTTTTTCTTAATTTGAATGTTCTTAAGGAGGCTGCCTACCTGGACATTTTTCCCACGTCTGAGAGTCTAAGTCAAAGAAGTAGTAAGTATCCCGCTGACACGTGCATTCTCTTTCACATCGTCGGTATGTACAAGCATGCATGCTTCCTGTCGGCGGTTTGTCTAAACGTGACTTTGAACGGCCACCCAGCACTATTATTGGGCGAAACTATACGCACTGCCCTGCTTAGGAATACGGGAGTAACTACAGAAAAAAAATAAAAATTGAGTTTTTGGTATCACTGGATTCGTCTTGAAATTCTGCATAGTTTACACGCAAAAAAGGCAGTAAAATAAATTGTTCGTAGGAATTATATGGAGAAAGACTTGCTGCCTTTGTAGTTTTTACAAGTGTAACAATGACAGAAGGCAGTAAGTGCGTATTCCTTGTATAAAAAACTTTCTTAATTTGCAATGTGGTGGTGGTATTCTAGGCAGTTCTATAAACCATGCAGTAACTTTGAGTCCATTTATATGTATTTATTCATTAATGGGAACATACATTAAAAACATTTGTTTTAAATCGTTTTAAGTAAATAAGGATTTTTTTTTCAGAAATGGATTTTAAGAACATGTTCGCACCATGATAACATATTTGCAAAAATATTCGGAATTCATGAATGAATGGGATTGAGATACGTCTTTAACTTCTTTTTTTCTCAATTGCCCTGTTGCTGTAGTTACTGCTTTCTTCCTAAGCAGGGCAGCGCAGATAAGTACAGTGTGCACCTCTTTTATACAGTATAAAATTAATTTGTAAATTTACAACATCTGTGTACATGAATGTTTAAATAATTAATAAGTATAAGTATTTCCCGTACATGAATTGTAGCGATCCTATACATTTTAAGTTATAGCCAATTGTATAGGCTTATAGACTTTACCAGACTTGTTAGTGTAACAGCGCTTAATATTTTCTCAGTTTGCAACCCGAAGTGTGGTATGTGTCTCATATGTAGAGGTGATTGTTAGAGACATGAACTTTTCGCGAAAAGAAATTTGCCTCGCTTTGTGTCAGTGACTTGTGTGCACGTCTGCAGACTTGCTTCACGGTCAGAGATTGGATGTTTTGACATTCGTGTGTCGTGGGGTTTTACACGCAAATCACAGACGTGTGGTGTTACAGTAACCTTATTGTGATTGGTACAGTCAAATGAGAAACATCACAGTTCAAAGGCACGCTGCCAATATCTATGAAGCAGAACT
>PNEQ01123329.1:0-23375 GCA_003012365.1 Medauroidea extradentata | reverse complement strand
CCTAGCTAACCCCCATTATCGGGAGGTCCCGCCAAGCCAGCTGGCAGGTCGGGGATCACCTTGTGCTGCGAGGAGGGGCAGTACAAAAAAAAATCAATGGGAACCACGTATGTTTTAATTCAATGCTCTGTTGACTGAAAATATTGTTATTGCTAATAATAAAGGCTGATTCTTTTATTTTTATTTTAATTTTGTCAGTTTCTTGTGTAAGTGGTTTAGATTCTTCCCAAAGGATTTTGTGGCTATTTTCCCATGCATGTTTGGCCAGTCTAGATTTTTGAGTTTCGCCTTTTTTGCAATTGTTTTTATGTTCTTTTATACGGGTTGATAGAGCTCTGCCAGTTTCACCAATGTACACATGGCCGCATTCACAGGGTATCTGATATACACAGTTGTGTGTTTGTAGTTCGTCTGTGGCTGGTTTCACCCTGGTAACCATATTTTTAATGGTTTTGTGTAAAGTACGTTTGTCTGTACATATTCCTATAGAAAATTACGCTATTAATGAAGAAGGAAATAGTGAGGTTAATATACATACAGGCACGTAAAAAATCCTTTTCAAAGTCATTATAGACCTTCATTCACGACAAGATATATAAGTGAGTAAAAATTTTTTTGAATTCACTTTTCTCAACAAGTACGTGTTTCTGTGAACGAATAACTATAACAAAACTTCAAGTAAATTTCCTATACTGTAAAGTTCGCGTCTGTGCTATTGTAGTATTGCACACCAGGATACATTTGGCATTAAATTTGTAAGTTTTGACGACACCAGAGTATACCAAAAATATACGTGAAACTAATATTACAATCATACAGTTGTCATTTTGAAACACACAGTACTTTTTTTGTATGTTATACACGCGACATGTCTAAAACAGAAATAACTTTTAGATTTCACAGAAAAATAAACCTTAAGTGTAACATTTTCATAGGACACAGACTCAAGACATAGATTTTAATAAGCGTGATTGGCGTATATTTGAACGGCACAAGATACTAAGTGTAAAATTGCAGATACGATATCATGCAGTGTCGATGGCACAGCTCAATTTTTTAACTCGTCTCTGACATAGGAAAACAATTTTTTTTTGTTTTATAATAGCACAGCTACATAAATACGAAATTAAAACGTAACACTTCACGTTTGTATAGGAAAGCGGCCACGGTACGATCTGAAATGTCTGCATATAACAATTGTTGTTAAACATATGCGAGCAGACTTGTTAAATAATAAGCGGGCTTTTGAAAATAGCTTCTATATTCATTAGAAGTTAATTATCACAAAATGTGACCATATTTTGTGGATTTATACGTATTCAATGGTTAATCATATTTATTACAAAACAATTGCGTCTCTTTGTCTGAAAGTCAAATGTAAACATACCAAACGTTTTTATTATTTTACCACAACACGTATGTTCTCACGTTAACAGAAACGTTGAGTGTACAGGATGTTTGGGAACCCAATACGTTAATTTTCAAGGATGGTAGGATGCATCATGTGACCATGGGAACATATAATAAATTTCTTGCTGAGCTACATGCGGGTATGGAAAGGTACGTCGTATGTACTAGAGTGCTTAGTCGTCAATAAAATTCTCAAACCTCTCGCGTAGAGGTTTTCGAATAGTAAAATTATTTTCAAATCAAAACGCGAGTATTGTTGAAATTCGGTTATCTCACTAAATATAATAAAAATGACAGTTTTCCATTATTGTAGATGTTGTGGTTTCAAGACCTAATTATTCTAAAAACAGTTTACATTTTTTACTGGAAAGTGAAGCATACCACAGCATAGTGCTATATATAAACGTCCGCTGATAAAATATTTACTCGACAAACAAATCTCATCGAATTTTGATGAGTAGTTCATATTTTATTGTCGACTGAGTGGTCTAGTCGTCTGCTCGACATCGTAGCCTGTAAGTTGGCGAGCGTGGCGCAGGTTCTTGAAGCGAATGTCCAGCTCTGATAACAACTTACTGTACACTGTAAAACAATATTTGTTTGAATAGGTTTATTTTGAAAGCAAATAGGTCAAGAAAGCAAACTTGAGGAAAATCAGTGACTGAAGCTCTTTCAGAGCAAATCATATATTTCGTGAGCTTATAGCTAACAGATTGAAGAACTGAGCGATGTCCATCTCGTACCAATCGTTAGGCGTATGTCTGGTGATCTAAGGAATAAATTGATAATGAGAACCTTCAAAGTGCAGACTGTTACCCTTTCAAAGCAAAGCGATTCAGCTGTAAATTTAACACACCGATGTACAGTAGTGTTAAGAAAATAGGTCTGGTATAGGTCGTTCGGGATAAAGTAAGCCCTAAAAATTTTACCTTTGAAAAATATCAGCAGTTACTGCATGTAATTCAATATTAACTATAGTTCCCTTACTTTTTGTATGGTTGGCAGTATAGTTCCGTGTATTTTCTTATTAAAATACAACAATGCTCAAACAAAAGCAAACAAAATCGACATAATTGTGTTTTATATAATTAATAAAGTTGTTTTTGATCAAACTGCATTACTTCCTACTGACAAAACAAACTTACACGCGCAAACATCGAATGACGTATATAGAAGGTTAGACATTTCCTATAGTTAGCCGTTACGGGCGAAAAGATACGAATCGGCTGAAAATAGAACATCAGCAGGGTTTTATGAGTGCTCACATTATCCCGAACTGTCAATAACATTGTTATTCATTCATCACTAGTAACGTTCCTGTATGTTTTCACTAAACAGCCGCGGCAGTCGAGTGGTGAGAACACTCGCCTCCTACCATGGCGATCCGGGTTTGATTCCCTGCGGGGTCTGTCCCCGCATTTTCGAACGTGGTAATCGTGCCGTACAATGGCGCTTGTCGGCGGGTTTTCCCGGGAATTTCCTATTTTATCCCCGCCCTTCTCATTCCATTGTAAGGCCTTGTTCCATGCTATCCCCCAGTGCAAGCAGATGCCTACGGGCGCCTAGTCGTAAGTCTGCATAACAATAATTTAAAAAATAATACAAACAATAAATGTGAAAACGTTTTGGTAAGTTTGTGAAAGACAATACAATCAAACATACAAAAAATCACGTAAGAAGTAAAATATTACAGAAACAGCAAATAAAATAAATAAAATTGAAGATTAATACGGCGATTAAGAAATACATAGAAAAGAAATAGCGTTTGAGAGCGTGTGTGTGTGTGCCCTAAAAATTTTTGAAACAGCGGGCCGAATTTCATCAAACTTGGTACACACATACTACACACAAAACTGGCTTGACTATTGTGTATTTAGTTCATCCTGTGTGTTTATTTTCAAAATGGCGGCCATTTATTATGTTTTTATAATAGTATAATACAACTTAGGATATATTTGTTAGAAGGTCACCAAACTTGGTACACGTATACTACATAAAAAGCTGATATAACTTTTGTATATTACGTTCATCATTATTTTTATGTTTATGATAAAAAGATACCTCAGAAAATTTTTTCCCAAATTTATTAAACTGGCTAATTGCGTATTACTTAGCAGGCTGACATGTTTTGAGTATATTTTGTGTATCATGCAACTTAATAAATTTTATCAATTAATATTCATAGATTACGTAAATAGTTTTGACATTCAGGGTTAATTTGCACTCACGTTGAAGAAAGTAGGCTTATTAGTTATGCTGGTAACTTCTTGTTTTAATACTAAGCTAACTTAAACTAACCTTAACTAACCAAAACAAAACTAATATTCACAGGATGTTCGAGAGAAAAAGGAGGGAGGTAACACTGCACAGAATGATGAGTGGATCATAGTATGCTAAATTTCGTATAAGTTTTGATAAATCTGACAAGAACTTATGGGCAATAATTTGTAATATTTTGTTATTTTTGTCACTACACAGGACAAACTTTGCAGTACAAAAGCTGAAATGGACATTTCAGGTCCATTTCAGAGCTAAAAATGTTTTGCATTGTGCAACAAATAAAAAAATACTAAAAAATTACTGCCCATAAGTTGCTGTCAAATTTATCCAAACTTATATGAAACAGAGTATACAAGGTTTCTTTTAGGCGTTAATCTCTCTTGGCACGTAGTCTAAACCCTCTCTTATCTCTTTTTACTGGTCTCGCCGCATTAAATTGCAAGCTTCCAGGACACTTTCCCTTCTTCCTGTCGCATTATAATACTGAATTCTGGAATTATCTGCTTACTTATTAAGGCACGTGAAGTTTATTACCAAACAGATCCTTCTGGTCTTGATGTCTGTCTTTGTCACGTGCTCAATGCTTTGTTTTGCCATCGTTGATGATAACATAACAATACATGCAGTTGTTTTAGTCTTTATGAAAGCTGGAATCATAGCAGCTAACTACTGTCATACACATCGTCAAATATAACATTACGGAACGTTCGCATGTGTCACTGAATTGAATTTAAAATACGCATAATTAATACACATTTCAGAATGTCTTGTGGTCCAGGGATTTACGTCCATACAACGGGATAACGTGGTAAAAAGTAAGTAGAAAATATTCCTCCGTAAAATATGTTACGTCCTTGGTTTTCGAAGAAAAAGACACCGTCTGTTTTTTACGTCACGTTGTCGTTGGTAAGCCGCTGAGATAGAAAGCGCGGAGCTTAAGTCGTGTCAAAACTGGCCACAGAATAAAAAAAACTTCGCACTCGGGATAAGAAGGATTTGGTGCCCTGCACTAAGCCTATTAACATTCATTTAGTTTCTTTCCCTTCAGAGATCAGTCTTTCCGGCGCTTTCTGTGAAATAACTGAATTCACCAAGATAAAAAAGGTTAGTTAAAGAATCATCACTGTTAAAATCTTTGGGGCGCCTTCTGGATATATCACAAAGCAGAGAACATAGATCATTGACATAGGACGGCCTTCATTAAGAAGCCTAGACTATCATACTTATGTACTGTACAGTCACAGAGTATAAACAGCGACGTTTAATTTAGTCAGTTCAAAAATACCTCATTTACACAAACCTAGTAATATGACGTAACAATAATACGCGGTACTCTCATTCGGGAGGAGCAAGGTTCGATTCTTAACTCAGTCCATTCTAACTACGGTTTCCTCATGGTTTTCCGAAATCGAGAATGCTGGAATTGTTTATTGATAAAGGCCATATCCTAATATTTTCCAGGGTTTTGTTCTCGTGTTAAATTGTGCATAACCGTCTCTAATGAAATCGCTATCTACGAGATGGGGCACCCATTTGACTTTAATTTTATGTAACTTACGTGACATTCTTGTAAGAATGTATGAGAAAGTACGCCACTTCTTTTTTTAAATAATTTATATCTAAGATATGATTTCAAAATGTGTATTCAACAAAAAATATGAACTGATATTGGTGTTTAGAATATTATATTACTCACATTATTTGTAAGGAAACGTTATAGAAAAAAATTATTGTCAGAAAATTTTTATAACTGATTCACGACGAATTAAGTCATTATATCACTTCGTTCTATACAGATTCTTTACATATAGATAGGGGAGAGAACTTAATATGTGAAACAGACTCGAGCCCCCACAGGTAAATATAAAACACTTTCTTGGTCAAAATACAACTTTTGTTGTGGCAATGAAATTTTGTTTAAGATGAACCACTATAAGGTATGTAGGAATGAAAATATTAATTTTTATAGTCACAGTAACATTTAAAAATTGTAGTGGCATTAACGTAGTTTAGTATGTATATTTTATGGTAAAGTAGTAAACAGTTTTTTAAGGCTCGGTTTCAGTCGCAATATTGAATTTTATTAGATTTAGTTTTTTTAATACTGAGAAGAAAAATGTTAAATCGGTGACCATACCGAAAATTCTATTTAACTTTAGCTGCAATACAAGCATAGCAATATAGCTAGTAATGTATAGTTGGGTTATAATTTGTCACGTACATTATGAATATAAAAGTATTTGTTACACACATTGCGGCGTAATTATATGTTAAGAGCTAAATCGCAAGGTCTGTACTGTAGCGGAATGTAAATATAATTTGTTGTATAATCGCATATTTAACATTTTCTTCATAGAATCCCAAAAAATCGAAATATAATAAAATCCAATATGGCGACTGAAACCGAGCCTTAATGCGTAAATTAGATACTTAGTAACAGAAAAATATAGTTACCAAAAATAATTTATGCTATTATTTAATAAAAAGCCTAAAGAAAATTTGTTCCTTAGCAGTACACTGTAAAAACGTACTTGTAAACTTGCTATACTTAATGTAGAGGAGTGTTAAGAAATTTAAAATTGTTCCCCATACATCATTGGAAGCGCTTCTATACAGTTTTATGAAATAGTAAAATATATACTGTAATGTATACATTTAGTATTTGTATATCGCAGATTTTAATATCTTAAAATATGTATTATTGTTTGTTTATTTGCTAGTTATATGAGCTGAATCAATGTAAACGTATATTTAAATATGATAGTTTATGTATAGACTTTAAGTGCAGGGAAGGATGTGTGTATTATTCTGTGGTTTAAGAAGTGCATTCCTTGTGCCATAGAGGAGTGCGAAGCCTGTAGATAAGACAGTTTAGCTAGCCATGTGGGGAGAGTTCTTTGTGGATCGCCGGAGGAGACGGACGTGTTCCTTGGCGTAGCTCGAGGCCGAGAAGCTGGCCAGGGACGCCAATATTACTGCCACAGAGGCAAGACCGTGAGACGAGATCGGGCTCACAATCCTGGAGGCTGTGATCCACGTCGGTGGCCTACGAGAAGATCGGTATCGTTGCCAGTTTTAGTACTGAGGCAGGGTCAGCCAGCACCGTGTTTTTAGTTACATGGAAAGACAGACGTTAACAGCGAACTAACACTTTATTGGACTGTGTAGAAGTCTGACTCTGTAGCAGCATGTCTACGGTATTTAGTGGGTAGAACGCTTCAGTAGTTGTAGTATTTGATATGTTATTTGTTTTTCTACACATAGTTTTTTTTGCAATTATTTACCATTGCATTGGTTACATTGTTCCTTCTTCTAGCCATTTTCTTATCCATTATATGTCGTTACCCACCATGCAAATTCAATAGATTAACATTGCAAAATTGGTCCCGTATCCACCGATCCTTCCCTGAGAGAAACTGTGATAGTAAATTTAATGCCATTTTTCTACATCTGTGAGTTATTATTTAAATTTAGAGTTGTGTGTATTTCTTTTTGAAGTTTCACGTAGATGTTTTATGAAGCTAGTCGGCCGAACCAGAAATTTTGTTTTGTTGTTGAGTCTCATTGCTATTACCCCAAACCCGCAGATGAACGCATATAATAATATCACACAAATGTGTCAGTATATCACAATAGTATATATATACACTATCAGAATACTAATTTAATGTACCTGTATATGTTTGATATCTGTACAAGCTGAGGTATGGTTAAGTGTCCCATACATACCGTGAACGTATTAACAACTTGCGTTATTACAGTGTAAATAAAGCGTATAGAGGCAGCGTATGTTGACTGACCTGCAGCGGTGTGATGGTCTCTGGCTGAGCACGCTCGTGTAGAGGATATAACTGAGCCAGACACATTACTGCCTCGTTGCAGAACTTGAGTCCCATCACCTCTTCGTCCTCACGACCGTACCTGAACGTCAACGTCACTTGTCCGAACACCTGCAACCACACCGTCCACTCAACTGCCATCACGTTGCACTCCACACACTACCTGCTGCTGCACCTGTAAGAGTCACGTGGTAAGTTCAACATTCACCACTGTCGCAACAATTATACTGAACATATTACATTTAGTTCTGTAACAACATAGTAAATAAAACAAGATAATATAATATATTAATTTTAAATAACTACAAGGTACTAAGGGTACAACTTGCG
Organism: Medauroidea extradentata; assembly: GCA_003012365.1. NCBI lineage: Eukaryota > Metazoa > Arthropoda > Insecta > Phasmatodea > Phasmatidae > Medauroidea > Medauroidea extradentata. Next base: position 15,516 of record PNEQ01123329.1, on the reverse strand, counting down.
GTGCCATTTAACCAAACGTGCCGTTTTAAAACGTTGAATTGGCCGTGCGGCAGTTATAAGCTATGCCACAGTTAGGGATAGTAATGCTACAGGTTTAAAAATATTAATACGCTTTTTTTATGGATGAGTTTGGCTAGGCGAAATTTTCACAGATAGTTACGCTTATATAGGCTATTCACGATGAACTGAGAACTTGGACATCTTCGCATAGATATTTTTCCAGCCAATTAGAGTCTTTATGTTGCATATTAATGTAAACACGGTATTTGTGAAGTGAATCACACACAGTCTCGGCGGAAATACACGAATAAATTTAAAAAATTATATTTACATAGGTGTGCCGAAGTGCTTACTTTACCGTGAATGGACTATGTCAGAACGAGGTAAATTTAAATGCAGAATGGTAATCGAATTAACGTCAACTAAGGTGAGTGAATAAATGTCTCTAATTAAATTTTTCACTTGAATGCAGACTCATTTCAGTTTGTAATTTTCTCGGAATAAAAAAGATAAAAGGTTACTTAAGAAACACAAAAACTTTAACTAATTTTTTAAACCGGGAGTTTAAAAACCTGATTTGAACTCTGGCCGACATCAGCTCAACAAGTAGAGGGGAAAATGTTCACTGGAAAACTTATAACATCGACCTTCCTAACATGTAGTACAATTAAATTTTAATTAGTAGATTCTTGAATTTCTATGGTCATTTATTTCTCATTATTTATAACTGTGGATGCGATGTCAACCTACGATTTTTGTTATAAATATATACACATACACACACATATTCATAATAGAATAGGGGACAAATTCTGCACCTGTATTCCTCACGAAAAAAAATAAGACGAAGACTTGTTTTGCACTTTTCACCTTAACCTAATATAAATATATCAGTGAGCATCTAGGTAAGACATTTTGAAACCGTATTTTCCGAAAAAATTTGGGTAACTGACATGAAAAACAAAATTTTTCAGCATTGCTTATGCTATTGGGATATTCTTACCAACAGCAAATGCAGCTTGATGTCTTCCACCCTTATGAAAAATAGCAGGAGTGGCTACCCTCTAATTGCATACAACTTTTTCACCGTCAGGATTTTCGAACATTTGAAGATAATTTATTGAGTAATGTTACCTGTCTAATAAAAAGGTGTTGTAACTGTCAGGACCCATCGTTTTCTTTCAAATCACAAATAAAGCTGCAACGATAGATTCCCAGAAAGAAATATTAATAATGGTTCCGTCAGATTAAAAAGTGTTTATAGGTTAAATGTCTATAATTGGGAATGCAGTGCACACAACAAAACTCACTTGCACACAGTATAGCGTATACTCTATGCTCTGTAGCTTAGGTGCGAAATACAGACCTAGAGAAGTACACAACGATGACTTACAAACCAAATATAAGTTGTTTTGAATGCAAGCCCACCACATGGAAATGGATGAGTTGAAACCCCATTTAAACATTTAAAGTAGAAATAAAAAATGTTTCTGTTTCTGTTTAAAAAATTGTAACATACTGTACAAGTTGGAAAAAAAAGTGTTTTCAGCGTGCATGTTGAAATACTGTTTTAATGTCAATTAGTTTCCCACATTTTGGGAAAATACGGGTTTAAAACTTAATATTTAGACTCTGATTACTCCCCTGTTGTTGAGTTTAGGTGGAAAGAGCAAAAAACAAAATCTGTTTATTATTTCGTGAGAAATACGTTTGCGGATGTGTCCCCCTTTTTGAGAAACACACAGAGAGAGAGAGAGAGAGAGAGAGAGAGAGAGAGAGAGAGAGAGAGAGTGTGTGTGTGTGTGTATGTATGTATGCATGTATGTATGTATGTATGTATGTATGTGTGTATGTATGTTTGCAACGTCGTACCAATACCATTGTTCCGATTGCGTTGAAACCTGTTCAGTAGTTATGCGTGCGCCGGTGAAGGTTTTTGACAAACAATATAACTTATATTTAAACGGCAGAATGGATGAAACATGGGTCAGGGGCAGAACAGGATACGCAGCAAATTGTGTGAATAAAGCTTCATTTTGCACTATTTAGTATATTAAAAAATTATTTGTTAGAAAAAAATTATGAAATACATTTTTGTACCATTATTTGTGTCTTCTAATATGTGTATCAATATTAATATGGTTACTTATATGAAAATTAAAAATGTCTAAAACATGTAAAACCATTTATTTAAAGGAGTTTTTTTTAAATTTAGCTTTTAAAAGTATACATTTTTTATGCATTTCTTAACATAATTTATAGTTCTTACAGTAAACTTTTTTTTTGGTAACCAGGCAAATAGCTAGTGTACAATAAAAGTTGTCTTACAGTATTACCGACATTACATAATGGCATCAGTAGTTACCCACATAAGGGACCGTATTCCCGGTGGCCAGTTGTGTATGTTGTAGAGATTCAATTACATACATATTTGACAATAACACCTGCGCAACATTATTTTTTAATTTCCGTCTTTATTCAAATAGCATATTTGAACGTGTTTTCAGTACGTTTATACCATCACCTGAAAGTCCGACATCAACAGGGAAATGTGGGTTAGGAAAACTTATCTTCGAGTGCGGTGTAAACAGCGTGAAAGTCACATTTCGTTGTTGAGGGAAACCAGACAATATCAAGTTTCAGATGCAGCACAAACATCGATACTGGGTTTCAGGTGTGGCGTGCACTACAGTGTTAATTAATTATTGAACGAAATATTTTAGAAACCTACTGCAACGTACATCGATACTGGGTTTAGGTGTGGCGAGTACTATAGTGTTAATTAATTTTAGAACGAACTATTTTAGAAACCCACTGTAACCTACGTTATTTGTAAATGACATTGTATCAGCTACACTGAAGAGAAATACAATCGTTACTTGAGTTTAAACGATGGTTATAACATATTAATTTTTAAATAAGTCAACAAGACGCGTGTCTTAAAATAACTACTTAATATAATTTCTCGGGTGTTCTTTAAGTTTCACTCTTGTTCGTAAATTTGTTTTAATGTTTACTAAATTTATTGGCTCGCGTTATTTTCCCCCATTTCTTGTTGTCAAATCACAAGTTTGCGAAACTCTGCTGCGCGTAGTGATGTACACACTTTGTCCAGACTGTGGTTTAGGAAGTTGGGTTTCCCAAACCAAACTGTCGGGCGACAGTGAGAACTTACTGTGTGTACCTATAGTCCGGTAAGTTGATACTTTTAGAAACGAATTGTTGGAAAAATTACTAGGAGTACTTCCGTTACTACCATATAACTATGTAAGAAATGGAAAACCAACGCGGTTAGATAAATGAATACATTTTCTTTATTGTTACGCACACGAGAATATGACAATTGTTCGTAATAATTACTTTAAAAGTGAGTTAAGCACGTCTGTTATACGACAGTTGGATGATGGTTGGGTTGGCATTGATGTCGTTGAAATAGTTCTGTGTATTGTGAACAGCGGCCAAAATATTGAAAATTGTTTAATGGTTACGTACATAACGTGTTAATTTTCAGGAAATGAAATAAAATGTATATTTACATTTAGTATATAATACAATATTTTAGAGGTGACATAGTTAGGGGCGGCGGATGAACAATGTACGTCGGCTTGCAATGCAGCTGTGAGCCCGGCAATGTTATTGGCGGAACGATACGTAGTTGGTGTGAAAACCGATCCAAGCTAGAAGCACGGTTTCAGGAAAGTATGAAGTTATCGTACGGCGGGTAAAGTAGGTTGCTAGCCTAAGGGCTTGTTCCCGAGTTTTTTTCAGACTGGTGCCAATAACTCAAATATTTTTTAACCAAAAGTAAAAAAAAAAAGTCAATGTGCAATCACACGATGCACAATACTGTGGACGCGTTTTTTAAAAATAATGTACCATTCGCCAGCAAAAAAATAATTTCCTTCATTTTTGCTTATTTTCACGACGAAAAACGTGGTATTTTGGGTAATGAAATCTAAAAAACCATTCAGTATAATTCTACAAAAAAATTCAGCTACAAATTATAACATATAAGTGCCAAAACTGTGCAGCGAAATTTTGATAAGAGAATTACGTAGCAAAAAAAAAAAAATTTCGAAATCACTGCAAAACTCCGTAACAAGGCCTTAATACGTTTTTAATATTCTTTCGGAGAAGGTGAAAGCAGCTACATCGAGCTTTTTAGGGCCATTGTTACGCAGGAAAATTCCATTGCGAGATATCTAAAGGCCAAGACGGTCAAACAAGGTTCCTTCATCTTAATTATTACGTCATGAATTGTAAGGTTCACCGTTGAAAGTAGCACGCTGTGAGTCGACAGTGAAGACTGCTTGCGAGTAGAGGCGGTGATGCATGCTATCCGCGTGCGTGTGTCACCCTTACTGTAGACGCAAAATTCCAGATACACAAGGCGCCCATAACTGAGGAGGAAATGTCCAGAACCAGGCGTGCCCTCTGAAACCCGGAAATGAGTTTAACATATAATATATAAAATTCTCGTGTCACAGTGTTTGTTTCCATACTCCTCCGAAACGGCTTAACCGATTTCAATTAAATTTTGTATATACATTCGGTAGGTCTGCGAATAGGTTTTTATCTATTTTTATACTCCTAAGTGCTATTGTTTAGTAAATATTTTTAATTTAATAATTTTAAAACACGGTCGATAACTGTGTAAGTGATAATTGATCATCAGTTATCCCCACGAGCTGATACCAGTCTATCCCCACCAGGTGTCACTGCTCTATTATTATTATTTATTAATTTCTTTATTATTAGACCTCTTCCACTTATATACCACATCCTTACACACTTACAATACGTTATTTATGTGACAAAACAACGTTTGTCGGGGTAGCTAGTATATTTAATATAAGAAAGCGAGTTACAGATGAATATAAAGACAAATTTAATTATACAATTGCGTATTCCATTTAAAACGAGCGAAATTTTTTATTGTCATTCAATACGAGACGTGTTATTTTGCATTCGTATTTGTATGAAATAGTGTTAGTTTTGTAGATGTTACATGGGAGAACATTATCCTATTATAAAAAAAAAATTAGTGTACCAGTTTTCCCATGATGGCATTTCAAAATCAAAATTTGCATGTTTCTACTTCATACAAATCTTGAAAACTAATAAACACAATGAAACGAAATAATTTTCGTGGTGACTACATATAGCTACTGCATTTAAAAAAATAAAATTTCGAAATTTTCTAAGTTTTGCTATAACTAGCATTTTATTTTTAAATACAAAAAAGAATAAATAATGGGCTTCGATCCGTAGACTGTGACACGTAGTTTTAATGTGATTTTTTTCTCATTTCGTTATGTTTATTGGTTTTCAAGTGTGGTATGAAGTAAAATTATGCAAATTTTGACTTTGAAGCACCATTAAAGGAAAACTGTCTCAGTTATTTTTTTTACTTAAGAGGAAAATATACACTCCAGTAATGTCTAAAAAACTTAACCTAGTTTATGCAAATATAAAATCATGATTTTCCCGACTTTATTGTCCTTAAGCAAACTGAGAAACACAAGGAATTTGAATGAAAAAAAAAAACTGTGGGGAAGAAAGCAGTAACTGATAAGGAATAGACAAAGCCCTGTGTTAAAAAATATTCCAACGTGAACCTGGAGTGATTTCGGAAAACATAAATCAGAATATAAAACCCAGGCTTTGAACCCGGCCACTCCCAAAAGCGAAATTACTTATCATTTGAGTAATATATCTGTGTACCTGATGTCCTCCCATAAAGCGCTAAGTAAAATATCAATTCATACTTACTTAAAATAAACATTTAAATTAAATTTTTAAATTTGTCTACACCGTAATTTATCGAAGTAGATTATTGGGGCTACGATCCTTTCAACAATATTCCTCGCGACCAAACAAGGTAGTCTATTATTTTAGGAGTACCGATCTACTACGATGTATCTCGGTTCCGTGTTCACAAAACTGTTACTAAATTACCGCAGGTACGGAGGTGATATTGTCGGCAGTAACTATAACCGAGTGATGTATCAATACAAGCCGTTTAATACAGAGGGCCTAGATGCCTGCAGCCCGCCATACCGCTGTTGCACGCCCATACTCTCAGCCAATAGACTGGCTCCTCGGAGCGCGCGGAATTCAAATCTACGTACTAATGTACGCCCTTGAAACTTTTCAGGGTGTCATTCCTGGACAGTAGCAAGGAAAATGCCATATTAACACGCAGCTATTGCACTGAATGCATTTACATGCAAATAATCCCACGTACTAGTTTATACTAGTTTGGAGAAAAGTCTCAATATACGGCCACCATATCGGGCACACAATCCATTTATCCACACCGAAGATTGTCGGACACTTTAATACATCCCCCATATACCGAATTCAGTACTAACATTTCTAACAGACGAGTCAAACTTTTAAACAAGAGTGCATGTTAGTTATATCTCTTAGGCTCGGTTTCTCAATGTCTGATTTTCTTCTGATTATCTTCCGATTAAAATTTAACCAATGGTTAGCAACAATATCTGTTTCTTAAGTACTGATTAAGATTAATTAATGGGTTAGAAGTCGGTAACCAATGGTTATCTTAATCATAAGAAGAGGTATTGATTACAGAGTTAAACAGGACTTTTAAAACAAACAAGACTATAAACAATGACAATTTTTTAGGTTATGATGACAGATGATTTAAATTTCTTGTTTGAAGAAGATGATGATGAAGAAATAGTAGATTTCATAAACAGGCCAAGACTTCTTCGGGAACGCCCAAGTCACATGTAAATATATGACCATGAATTTGTTATGCGATTGCGGCTGAGTGAAAATACTGTCCTAGCACTACTAGAAAAAATTGTACAGCTGGAAATGACCACAGACAGGTGTGTACTTATTTATTGCATGTTTTGTTTACATCCCATAAACTTTAGTACGTTCTGGTAAGTAATATTCTTTTGTAGGTTTTGTGAAAACATTTGATGGTTTTGTCACATGCCTTTGATGTCTCTATACTTCCATACATTATTTTGCATGATTGGTTGGAAACCTATGTTAGCTGTACGTAATAGTACGTATCTTGGGTAATGGTAATAAAAAAATATTTTTATTTCTTCTGAAAAAATAAAACATACGATGATCAAGAAGTCTGGATTGAAAAGTTATTAATGTATATTTGTAGATTACTTCATATGATTTTCAGTACGTTGAGAAACACGTAAGATTTAATCACCAGTTAATCAATAGGTTAAATATAATCATAGGATTAGCTAACCAAGGCTTTAATCAGACATTGAGAAACCGGCCCTTAGTGTTCGGATGATTTTATAAACCCACGAGTTTAGAGATTCAACCAATTACAACATTTTTGTAGTCCAAAAAACCAACTATGTAGTTAAAAGAAAACTGTTCCAGTTTGGAAAATGTTCGTTGTAATATTAAGCGAATAACATTATTGTTTAACCAATCACTCTTCTATTAAGACAAAATTTTAGATTCAATATCAAACACGAGCACAGAAGGCATGTAACAACAGCTGACAGTACGTTTGCGGTAAGTAACCAATAATATCGCTACCAAACATTTATTCATTGTACGCGAGTTTGTAATGTTGCTTATATTGCCACGGTGATAAATTTTTGAGGTTAAATGTTTGTAGTCGAGCCATGCAGAACTTTGGGTTGCTTTAGAAATCCGGACGCAGAAGTCGTCAATTGTAACAGAGTTTCGTCAGAAGCTGACAGATTGTTGCAGCAGGCGGCTGGGACGTCAGACCCGTCGTTGTGATAATTTGCAGTTTTGAAGGCGCTTGGCGTAACTCTGGTTGCAAAACTGGGACGCTACAATCGAGGCCACGCTGATGGTGTACCAACCATGGGCGAATTTAGCTGAGTGGTCTTTTCGCATCGTAGGGGGGGGGGCGGTACCGTTTCAGGGCGTACGACGTCCTGTTACAGGGATATTCTGCCCTTGACCACGGGCATGGACATTCTGTGTCGGGTGATCAAGGTGGTGTTGCTGACCCGAGAGTCGTCTACAAGAAGAATCAACTAAGGGCCTCGTACCCCACCCTGCCTCTACATTTTAGTAGTTGTTTTTCAAATTTAAATCAGAGTAAAGGTTACCACAGTGAGGTGGGAGTTTGAGTTGATTATTAATTTAATTTTAAATTACGGATTGTCCCGAAGCCAGTAGATTATTCGTTGGGAGTTCTTTCATTTAAAGTATAAGTATGCACTAATTTTTAATAAATTATAATATAAGTCGTAAGTCGGGAATGCCAGAACAAAAAACCTCACGTTATTTACCCCAAATGTCTGACATCAATAATAGTTTTCAGCCCAGTACGTTTATAATAATGTAAATAATCGGGTTGCCTATTTTTGTACTGATTATCCGTTCAGTTAACGTAAATTAAAGTTAATTGTTCATCATTGATCTATATTTTTATTAATTGTAATCTTAGGTTTACTGCAACACCAGTTCCTACTAGTTTTAATTGTATAGTTATATTTATGTATTTTTGTAAAATGTTAAACTTTTCTAGACATATTATTTTATTTATGAGTGTTCCCCTTTTGGTTTTTAGTTATTTGAGCCAGATATTTTGATTTAAGTTCAAGATAAAAATGTTTTTAATAGTTAAGACATTAATTTCCCATATTATACCTTCTCCCTGCAGAATAAGGTAAAAAATATCCATATCTCGATTAATTTACGTAAATCCTCTCGCAGTATTCTGGGTTCATTCAACTGTCTTATCTATTCTGTTTTGATGTTATTTTAGCCAAGCGACTTTTGCTCTACCCCTAAGTATTTATGTTTTACAAATAAGTTTTGTGGTTCGTATATTTTTAACCAAATTTTAGTAATAAGCCCTGACAATATATCTAATACATTAAAATAATTGTTACAGCAAAAAACAATTGCCACGTTTTTGGAAAGGACCAAAAAAATTCATAGCCTACAAAAATTTCTCTTACCTTTATACAGATTTATATCCCCATACAGATTGACCTGAAAAATTGTTATATTGAATATTTATTAGTTATGATAGTTCTTGTTAAGAATTAAACCGAAAATTGTGTGACACATGCAACAGACAATAAATAGTAAGTGGAGCGTTGAGAGTAGCTGTCGTTGAGAAAACTCACACGTCAGTTGACATAATTTGCAGTGTAATATAATAACTGTTAGTGACTTAGGTGAACTAGTCATACATCAATTATCTATCGCAAGATTCCTACGTTTTTTGTTTTAAAATTAACAAGTATTTTCACAGCTATGAAATATTCACAATCTTAAAATTTCAGTACAATCTGTAAGGGGTTAAGAATTTCTATGGTGTTATAAATCTGTATGGAGTTAGGAGAATTTTTTTTGTAGTTTTTAGACCGTTTAAAAACGCGGTAAAAATAATTACTTACTGAAATAATACTCATTTCCTCTTTCGTCTTCCTTCACTTCACCATTGTTTTATCGTAATTTATTTCTTTCTCTCACCCTCCACTTTTAACTTAACTATATTTTATTTCTTTATTTGTTTATTCACAGTTTTTCCTTTTCCTCTTTATCTCTCTCTTACAAATTTAATTCTAATACCTGAAACCTGTTGACAACTGTAAAATTGCTCGCTTCTCGTCGATCTGTTTGTTTGTCATCCAGTTCTCCGCAATCTTAAAAGTTTAAAGTAGTCTATCTATCTAGCTCACCGGAATGTTAGTTTATAGTCAAATGAAAACTTTGTACCGAGGAGAAAAAGCAAATAGACAGACAAGAAAGCGTGTAAATATTGCATTGTCATCCAGTTATGCGGTATGTTAAAAGCTTCAAGTCTTTAACTCATTGGGAAGTTAGTTTAAAAGTGATTATAAAAGTTGAATAGTCAAGCAAACAAACAAAAAGACAAGAAAGCGTGGTAATGAAACGTGGCAAAATGAAGTTTTGTTGGTTGGTCTTTTATGAGATCTGGTACCATTCATCCAGTTGCAATGTATCTTTGGTGAAATGTGCGCGTGGCCGCTAAGGTTTCTGTGGAAAATAAAGATTGTTTTTGTTGTTGAGTGAGAGCAGGACGAAACTGTGCAGAGAGCCAGAACAAGGTACCTAAACATTTTAGTGGAAAAATAATTGGCAAGTTGGTGTGCGTGCGCCCCCGAAGGATTGTGTCCAAAAAATATTTAAAGAGGTTGGGTGGAGGGAAAAACGAGATACCGAAAAAATGTAGTGACACGGTTACTTCTTTGAAATGACCTGAACATCATTTAGCACCGTTTAACATTTTTCGAAATTTTTTAGTTGAAATATTATCGTATTAAATTGAAAACCTTGCGAGTAATAGGTACCAGCTAGTGCAGTATGACAACGATTTTCACAAACGAAAGCATTACTTATATAATCTCTAAAGCAATACACACTATATTCACACTACTGGGAAAACAAAGTTGGCCCTATAGAACAAGGTTGTCAAGGCGTTAAATTATATACGTTTGCATTCAGAAGGACGCGAGTTCAATTCCAGACTACGGCCTTCCTCATTTTGGGTAACCAAAAGTTTCAGAATCTTCTCATTACAAGCTCTGGCCAATTATGTTGCTATTTTATCCTCCGTGTTTTTATACTCATTTTTCCTACTGTTCGATTTACATCATTGTTTGGAGTTGTAACCTACCACACACATTTGTATCAAATATTGTTTCTTGTATTGTGATCAAAAGTATTTGAACAAATAAAATATTTTGTAAATTTTATGCAATGAAGATATTTCCAAAATTTTAAATTAATCTTATTTATATAGTGCTTGTTATCACACGACAGTAATTCATACAAAATGTTAACTAAGTGGTTTCATACCTGTGCACAACACGACTCAATAATTTCGTGAAGTCCAGACAGACTAAACTTGCGAAATGTACCGAAATGTAAAATGAAGCAATATAATTTTATTGTGCGGTGTTGACTTGTCTCGTACGAATGTCTTTAGATATGAGTTCTTTGTTGGAATATTATTGCGGGACTCTGACTAGTCAACATAACCTCATCCGTACACAGAGCACTCTGTTCACGTTAGATGACAGTCGTTTAAACGAAGCAAGCTACTTTTGCGTTTATACGTTTCTGTCAAGTGTGTATGAAATCCAAGGTTGGTATTTAAAACTCTCTCATTCCTCGCCGAGATCGCGCAAACCCAACACTTCGGTAAATATTCCTCGGAGTTGTTAGACGTACTCTCTGGGGAACGTTGACCAGGGAACACCACTCTCTCTCTCTCTCTCTCTCTCTCTCTCTCTCGTGGTTGGTTGGCTGGGTCCACACGAAGCGTAATGAAGCGTAACTGGTCCCCTCCCCACACCCACAACGCTGTACAGTTTCAAACCAAGCTGAAGTTAATTCCAGGCGAGTAATCCCGACTGCAGCTTAATACGAAACACTGGATGAAAGTGGAATGGAATAAAAAACTCGTTCGTTTTAAAAAGTTCGACTGGAAGTTAAAACCCATACAGAAACAATTACATTCGTTACTTTAATTTGTTTCGTCGAGAGAGAAGTTTGCGATAAGTATCATGAACGTCTACTTAAATTGTTTATTTTACTTTGGCTCCTTTATACCGAAGTTACAATAAGAGAGGAGCTATTTATATAATACTAAAATAATCACGTTACTAAAACCGTCTTCTATTGTTCTGAGAGGATTTCAATTGGGGAACTTGTAGTCCGAACGAATAATTTTTACCACGGCCACAGACGCAGCAATATTTCTGCAGTTATAAATTTAATAGAACAAAGGCACAAGGAAAATTGAAAATCCATATTACGACGCGCATCTCCAGAAACAATACATACACATAAATTTACAATTATTTATAATTAAATTTTATTTATGTTCAATGTCATCTGATGTTGGGTTCAGAACTGATGTTGTCCTAAACGTCAGAATTTAAAGAAAACGTACCGCTCATAAATCCGCGTAAATTCAAGCTCAAATTTAACTGTATGTAATTATTTACACACCGCTACGAGGAATATTTCCGTTCGCGCTCATACATGTAAAGTTTTGTATCACTTATATTGACTTTTAATTTGAACAAGACAGTTTAGCACTAATGTAACCTAATATAACGCCAACAAACAAATTACGCGTTCACAAGGCTGTAATATCCTTGTTACGCTTATGTTACAAGGAAGACATAATAACCGCTTGGCAAGAAACTGGAATCGTAGCCTCGAACGACAAATATTAACTTTGAACGACCTTGAGATTGCAGGTTGCTAGTCAAAGATTTGATTCATGGCAGACGGTTTTATAACATCCAAAACAAATGTCATTTCTTGTGCATTGCTGTTTTCATTTTGTACTTCAGTGCAAAACGTATCAGTACTGTATGCGTAGTGAAATAACTATTTCTTATAAATAAAACCGACTTCAGAAACATATTTGTAGTACTTATGACGTAACTGTCTTGTTCACGTACAACCACTAAATAAACTGTTTATTGAATGTATTTCTTCTGTTTACTGTTACAAATTGCCAGGTGATATAGACGAAGATACGACGATAGTTATAGTTCTCAAGGAAATTATTAATTGGCTTTCTAGATTACTTTCTCTCTGTCCACGGCTTGGAACGCGTCAAGCCATACGTAATGTCGGCAGTATTGTATAAATTAAATTTATTGCTAATATACACAAATACACTAGAGAAATATCGGGCACAGCCTATACTATAGTATTGGAAAATAATGCCACAAGCTAGCGCGATCTAGACAGCTGATGGTACAAGTATGTTATGAAATTACAATTTCAGATGTAGGCAACGCTTTATTTCTCAAATAACTACGCGTTTCTTCCCTGCCGTGAAGTTTTTAACACGAAATGCTAGATTAGACATTTACATTGCATAGTTGTGTTAATAATGATAAATTTTCTAGGAATATACATTAAAAATTATTGTCTCTTTTTTTATTGGGTAAAGGCTATATCATTTGCAAAACTATACTTCACTATTGCACTGGCGAAGAAAAATTAAGCTGATTATGCGCTGAGAGAGTTAGTAAATAACGTCGTATATCTTCCATAAATAAACCAGCAATTGTATAATTGTAAAGTGTCAGAAATGTAACATATTTCAGACAATTTAGCCACAATTTCAATAATTCACCGAGCATGCATTGTTGTTATAAAAAGAGAAAATGTCACTAGCGTACCTAGTGGTAATATGTGTTGGCTGGATGAGTAATTTTGGACAAAACAACCCCCTCCCCCCAATGTCCGGGATTGTTCTTAAGTGTATTTAATATAAGACGTTAAGCAAAAAGCGTGTATCACATTACTTGTCGATACGATTGCATACTGTAACTCCGTATGAATTATTTCAAGATGGCCATACTCGCTGATCGTAGTGCTTGACTAGAATAGTTTACAAACGATGTTTTATCCGTCGCAGTTAATTTATATCACCCCATAGAAAAACTTACACAACTTATTTGAAATTTACGTAAGCATCATTCTGAAACATACAACACTCCGGTATCTCAACATTGTTAGATAAATATCATAAGTCCCAGCTCTGGCCATCCAGATTTCGGTTTTCCATGTTTTTTTTCTCGAAGTCGCTCTAGGAGAACGCTGAGATAGTTTCATAATATAGGCCACGACCAATATCTCTCCTACCAGTTTCTGTCATTGTGCACAGTTGTTTGTAACCGTGTATAATGACATCGCTGTCGAAGAGATGTAAACTACAACAATGCAACATAAAGTAAACATCATGTTGTAACACACTGTCACATTCTCTGCTGTAATAAAAGAAAATGAATTAAATTTTCTGACTTTTAATACACATCAGTAATGCGAACCAAATAGATGATGACACTGCTTTCACAAAACTATTTATTAAGGTAATTAAATTTTGCCAGCAAAGAGAGAAATAAAAGATATTGCTACCAGCCATTAAAGATTAAAGGAAAAAAAAAACAACTCGGTTCATCAAATTAGTTTCTGTTTTAAATTTGTCATAATAGCCTATGTTGCAGTGCTTTGAAATTGAAGATTTTAAAAAGTCAGAAGATAGAGCATTAAACCCTTCTCGTTGTTATAATTTAGTTGAATAGGTATAATTTACACCAGCTTTATGTTCATTAACAAAATAAAATATTTATTCACTTATCTTACAGATGAGCTCATTGTAGTGTTTGCAAACCTAGGTGGGCCTCTGGTCCACCTAAATACCTCTTGCTGCCAACAGTTTAGTATTTGACAAATTCACTAAAACCATTGTTAGTTTTCGCAGACTTTAACACATCAGAATTCTTCTTCTTGTCACACTAAAACTATCTCAGAGCATTGTTTAAAAAAAATTCAGTGACAATTGCACTAGGAGCGATTTCAAAAGGATAAAGTACCCATAGAGCTTATGGATTTGGATCTACCTGGCTGGCAAAGAACATAAAATAACAACATAATTTACCAGAATTAAATGTAAATAATCACAATGAAATAATATTAATTTTAAAACAACAAACATGGGTATTACTGAAATTAAACTTGCAAATCACAAACCTGATTAAAATAAATAGTAACAATACTAATATACAAACATCATGTATTACCTAGGGCAGGACACGTTACATAATATAGGCCACGACCAATACCTCTCCTACCATTTTCTGTCATTGTGCACAGTATAATGGCATTGCTGTCGAAGAGATGTAAACTACAATAATGCAACATAAAGTAAACATCATGAGTTATATACGAATAAAAAAGTACACCTTTCCACCCCTTTAAGAGTCAGATAAAAAAAAAAACTTGACGTATTTTCACAATTAATTTAGTTATCCAATCGAAGTAAAAACCACGACGGTAGCCCGTTGCATTCAAGCTATATCGACTAATCCTTAAAACACAATTAATTTCTTTTCACACTCCCCCTCACAAAGGTTAAATTCATAAAATCACTGAAATTTATTTTCTGGTACTTAAGTTATCACCATCCGGAACAGATTACTAACTCTATATCCCGGATGTTTGGATGAATATCAAGGATTTATTAAAAATACATTACCAAGTATTTTACTTACTTTGGGGGCATGTTCAAAAACCCTTAAGTGAATTTTAAGACTTTCAATGGGTGTTCATTTAATTTTCAAACCACGACGATAGTTCGTTGAGTTCAAACCATATCGACAATTAATAAAAATAGTTTTCACCCCTTTTAAGAAAATCACAACGATAGGTCATCGAGCTGAGCTATATAGACTATTAATCGAAGACAACTTTCACTCCCGTTCAACCTCTTAGGGGACGAATAAAAAAATCTTTTCTTAGTGCTTGACTACGTCCTGGAGGTAATCCATACTCTAAATTTCACGTTTCTTTGTCCATCGGTTTGGGCTGTAAGTTTGTAAGTTGATGTGTCAGTAACTTAGTCAGTCGTGTAAGTCAATCGTGTCATTCTTCACTGATTATGTAGGTATATATATATATATATATATATATATATATATATATATATATATATATATATATATATATATATATATA
>PNEQ01123328.1:0-23372 GCA_003012365.1 Medauroidea extradentata | reverse complement strand
GGAGGGATACATCAGGATCCAACTTGCCTAAAAAGCTGGTTAATTTACGTTTATAACCTAAAAATTGTACGTAACATAGATACTGATAAATTTACAAAGCATTTCATTTCATAATCCCAGCTAAATATTCATTAGTTTATTAATTGGGGATGTGCAGCGTTCTCAATCTGTCGCGGATCACCACCTTTTTAGTGTTGTTGCACACGACACTACCACCCACAAACGCCCTGCAGAGTCCCCGCATTCCAGCACGTCCCTGTTCGTGCCTCCAAGCGAGTGAACTCTGACCTGCCTGCCAGATAAATCAATCTAAAGCACTGGCTAGCTCCGAGCTTATTTGAAATTGTAAAAGCCAGCACTTCTCTGTACGTGCTTCCAAGCACGAGAACTACTTCTAGCCTGCCACATAAATCCTATTCCAGGAGAAGCAAGCTAATAAGCTACTTGAAATTTCAAAAAACCTAAACAAGGCAAAAAATAAGAAAAGTTTACTTAGAAAAGTTGCTTGAAATTAAATTATCTTTCAAATGAGTCCAAACACGATATAAATCCAATAAAATTGACACGTAAAATTCTATACTTTTCTCTTGCTTTAAAGTTAAATTTAAAAAATAAAAAGGAAATTTTAATGTAAATTTCTCTACTCGCATCCCCAATTAATAGGTTGGATCCCGCCGTATACATCCTTATACCTGGTTAATTTGGCCTACTTAATTTGTTATTACCAACAAAAAAAAACATTAATTAAGACAAAAAAAAATTGAAATTACAGTATGATAAGAGGCCAAGTTAAGTGCTACGTGCCAGTGCACGTCACAGTATTGTTATTGGAATTATAGCACAGCCTTTAGTTCACTATAAATTGTTAATGTCATTTAGGTGGTCTCGGTTGTAAAATACGACAAAGAACCTTTATTTTTCTTTTTGTTAAATTTGTTGGTTTACATAGGTATTAAAATTTTGTAACACTACACACCACACACACATGCACCCACGCACGCACACAAAGAGAGAGAGAGAGAGAGAGAGAGAGAGAGAGACGATGTCTAGAACCTGCCACATAAAAAGCACACCACGCAAATCCTGACCTAACCTGGAAACAAAAATGTTTGTGGCTAAATGATGTATGACATTTTATGCACACGAGGCAACACAGCAGGGAGAACGTTTCTGCATGCGCTCCATGTCCAGGTATTATTTTATGTATGTTACACTGAGTAAGCGTAGAAATATATTTGGAATGCTCAGGGTTTAAACCTGTATTCATAATATGAACTGTGGCAGTAAGGTATCTGCAGAATGCAAGAAGAGACTAAATCCATACTGTGATGCCACATTGTGCGCATAAGATGGTATTGTACAACATTTTGCACTAACATTAATTTTAGTCTCCAAATATAGCTTGGGATTCAAGTTGTACACTTATTATGTGGCAGTTTCTGGACATCCGCTGTGTGTGTACACTAATCTATGTTAGATGCACACCCCCGTGCACATACCCCTACACCCTCATCCTCACACACCCACACCCTCACAAACGACCCACCCCTCACACAAAATAAATTGCAATGCATTTGGTTTTACAACCACACTAATCACATTATTTTTTATTGAACCTAATTTTCACATTATTACTGAACAGAGTATCAATCGCAGAATTCCACTACTACATGATACTTACAGCTTTTAATCAGAAACTATTCCTTTGATAGCTCATATAAACTGCCCTGCCATGAATAATCTCTCATGTAAACAAGTACTGAAGACAAAGCTATGTCAACATATCTGTGACTGGAAAGATGAGTAAATTTTATAGCATTGCGAGAGATGGTATGTTTATTGTGTATGTGTTATTTTCTGTTGATTTCAGGGTTTTTACATTGTTGAGGGAGAAGTATTATGATGAGACATTGTTAAATTCATAAATATAATTACATATTATAATTTTCAAGGGGTGAAAATTGTATTTTGTGTCAATATAGGATCTTTCAGTCACAGATAGCCTAAAGTTAATATTTTTAAGTTTTATTATAATGTGTGTATGACTCCTTAGCCGAGGCGCAATCCTTCTGTTGATTTCCTAAAATTTCTATACAGTTCCGCATAGTTTGGTCGGCTAGGTTCTTGGAGGATTGCAGCTATGGGTGTGTTGTATACGTGGTGGCAGACATGTAATGTTGCCACAGTTGGCCGAGGCTATGTATAGTCATGCCCAGCTATCTTGGGTTAAGAAAATATTTTGTGACTGTCAAAAGCAAATACGTTGCAAGAGCTGCAGCCCTATTTCAGTGATGTGTTAAGTATGTAATTACATTTTAACGTGCACAAGCAGTACCCAAAGTTGAAATATCTGTAAACTCTTTGTTTCAAACAACAAAGCCTACCTACTAATACATTCTGTTATGATCGCATATGTGACCACTGTGTGCAGGGGTTATAGCAGCTCTCCTTCCTTAGTGTTTCTGTGTCGTTCTGAGAGAGTGCTTTTCTTTGAGAAAGTTGTAGTGCCCGTAAACATGCAAGATATTGCACGGCACTACTATTTTCACCTGTGACTGAGTGGATTTAAGTTGAATAATGCCTAATAAATTGTATTTCCTCAGAACCCTTCGCATGTGTCATTTCTGGACTACAAGCTTCAAGTTAAACTGTGGAGTTTTTCAAAACCCATAAACAAGTTCACTGTTCTAACAGTTTAGCTTAGTTTTTCGTGGTTCATTGTGCATCACAATTTAGTGTGTAGTGATTTAGCTGCTGTTCCATTTCACCTACATTTGCTCATTTTGTTAATTCCAGGTGTGAAGTGTTCAGCCACTTCCCCATCTTGGTTAAATCTTTAAAAAGTGTTTTTATTTTCTTATTTAAATTTATATTATGTAAATCTTTCTTAACAGGCTATATGCCATTTTCAGGGTGAGTCTGTCAGGTGTCCGGTGTGATGCAACAGAATTCAATAACCTAGTAATTGGGGACATGTTAATTTAAATTCATCTTTTCAAAATTTTAATATTAAAGTAGTCAAGGAATTTTAAAGTAGAGTCATTTGATTATTTTCCTGGCTTGTTTGGTTTCAAATTGACCACAGCAAAATTTTAATTATTTTTGTTGGTATAACTTTTTCTTGTATTTTGACCAATTTTTGAGTTTTGGCAATTTTAGCTTATTATTACATTTTCCCTGGTGAAGTGAGTAACTTCAGGTGTTGCAAGCTTCTCCAGGCTGTAAGATTTCTGGCGCCGACGTTGTGGTTGATCACTTGCTTCATGGAATTCTCTCCATGACGTAGGTTATTGACGCACGTAGGTCAGCCATCACAGGGGGTTGCTTAGGGTATTGCGCCGCGAAAGTAGTTCCACTGTTGCGCACTTTTTGTCCCCAATTATTATATTTGTGTGGATAAATCATTTTATTTCGATGTAAAACCTATAAACGGAAATTTTGGAATTGTTTGTTATGTGTTTAAGTGTAATTTTACTGGTTTTGTTGAATTTTGGATACTGTTGTATCACTCCGCCGTGTGCGCTATTTGTTGCCATGTCCGTTGCAGTGAGAGAACAGTTGAGGCCGGGCGCTGGCCCGAGGCGGTCGCAAGTTGCCATGTAGAACAGTTTGTGCTGGGCGCGGGCCCGAAGCGGTCGTTAGTGGTAGGAGAGTTGAGGCCGGGCGCTGGCCCGAGGAGGGCGTTAGTTGTACGGCAGTTGGCAACGAACGTTTCATCATTACCTTTTTTTTTTCCTTTTTTTAAACTCACGCTCAGACATGGTAACGCCGGACAGCTGACGGGTTTATTTGTGCGTGGTAAATAACCGCCCTTTGTAAACATCTGTCAAAGTTACAGTAATAAATCAACAGTTGACTTGAGTAAATGAGTTGTTATTGGTGAAATCACGATGGTTAGTTAACCCTGAAAGTAACTTAAACTGAGCTATCCGGAGCACTTCATAACATAACCTCAACACCCACGCCGAGTGACAACATTATCAATAGACCGCAGCAACAAGCAGCAGACGCAGAAAGGACGCGTCACACAGGTTTCACAAAAATAAACCATTCAATTAATATCTGAAATAACATTTACAAGCTGTCAACAAAATACTGTACACTCATTCACAGGATAGTCTAAAACCGGTTGGTTTTTTAGAATCTAAATTGTAATAATATGAGATGTATTGTTAAGTAAATGCACATGGATATGCTTTTATAGCAAACCCAAAATAAATTTCTATTCAAAACTATTCATATTCTACTATAAATAATATTAATTTCTATTTGCAATCCGCATTCTATTTTAAACTTTTGCTATCCACTCAAAAAATATTTGGAACCAATAAAAATGTTAGTCACACATACACATACCTATATAAAACAAATCTCTAGAATAGACTATAAAGGAGAGGTCCTGACACTGCATCATGCTCTTCTGCAAGTGAAAAGCGACTGCCTTTTTGTCGGCGGTAGTTCCACAAACAATAGAGTACTGGGTAGTAGTCTTTCAATGGAAGTTTTACATTGTTTACATCTGGCCGTATTAATTTTTACAATTATTCATATAAAAACCAATTTTAATATGGTAAGTTGATACTGTAGATATATACTGTACAACCAAAAATGCATTGGCATGTGTGTGGAACTGTTTAAATAAATTGTGCAATAAAAATTAGACAGGGTGTCTACCAAATTGTAAAAGTAAAATTTAGTGACTTTTTGGTGACTTTTTCTTGAAAAACTGTTTGAACAGAATTAATTAACAATTTTTTTAACAAGTGCAACACGGCCGACAATTTTCATTATGTTTCCTCCAATTGCTGATAGCGCGAAGCATGTCCAATTTTAAAATGCGTAATCAATATATACCTAAATTAAAGTTGTCTTTATGAAAATGACTATGATAACTAATATACAAACTAATTATATATTTTACTTGCACAGTGCACGAGAAATACCAGTAGTGTAAACATGCAAGTTTGACAAATAATTCGACAAGAATCAAACACCTGAAAATAATTTTCGTGACTTATACCAAAATATACTTCAAATTAGTGACTATTGTGGGACTTTCGTGACCTTTTTCCCAATTCGTGACTTTAGTGACCTAGCAGACACCCTGTTAGACTGTATTGTTTTAGAACAGTAGTGTATGACTTTGTGCAGTGTACAATGTAATTTTTTGAAAATTATTTAGGTAATTTTAAAGATGCCAATTCATTGTGTTACTCTGAATCGAAACATAAGTTTCCGTTTTCAGTGTGCCAAAAAAATTATGTTGATCGACCGACTGTTGTTCCAGAAGGCAATACTGAGAAAGGAATATTTTTAAGGACCTGGTAGGTACTTTGCATGCGAGAAATATTTCATGTCAGACATCTGTAGTAATTGCATTCAAACGAATTCTATTATTTTTCCGCTCTATAAAATTTTAGAATTGTTGCAATGTGTGTACATATTTGCCAGATGTTATTTTTAAGCAGTAGGCCTGTGTTTCTAGAATTTTAACCTTACTTTCTTTTACAAGAGAAAAATATAGTCTTTGTGAAGAAACAGCCAACACAACATTACTGATGTGACATATAGCATGTTCCAAACAAACTTTCCCACCCGCAACCACTAAAATAAAGGTTACTGTGAGTTACGTTGGGGTACACAATCCAAAATGGACTAAAAGGAATAAAAAAAAGTCTAACAAAACACTGACCACTTGCAACAAAATGAAAATATTTAATTTATGGCAATCAAAAATGTTGACAGTTTTGCATAGTGAACACCTATTTTACTGACTACGTGTTTCTAAATTAAAAAATTGAATTTTATGGCTGAAAACGTATTCCTTTATACACATATTGCATATACTTATTCCAATATACGTACATTGTGTATACTACATTCTCTAGGTTTTTAATTTTTTTCTTCTATAACACAGTCAATTCTGTTAATGATTACACATTTTAATCTATAAAATCTTGATACGCCAAATGCAAAACAAGATAAATCTTCCAATAAAAGACTACTAACGCAGCAGTAGCTAGAGAAACTATTTGTGACAAAATTAATTTCATCTCGCCATGTCAAGACATCTCCTTCATGGAACGTGACCTCTATTAATGTTTACTGTTTTCTCTTTCTAAATGATTCCATACTTGTTACAACATTAAAAAATTTCCTATTTATAACACATTGTCTTTAATTTGTTGTGAACTTTATACAATATTTAACATACATACTCACAACATTTCAAATATCTGTCACAACTTTATGAACTATTGTACTGCCTATGACTTTCATTGTTATTTTTTTAATTTTTCATTTTATCCAACTATGTCAACTTACATATCATCAAAATCCCAGTTCCACTGGCATCCTCTTGCTACAAATTTGTGTTTCATCCTGTACTTCAGCTTTGTTAAGTTGTAATATTTTTAACAATGGGGTTTTAAGATGCTAATTTTAATTTTCTGTCTACTAAGTCGATTCCACAAAAAGGAATTTAACATTGTGACTGTCTTTCCTTAACAAATAAGGCTCTGAGTCAGTCAATCCTGCTGTTCAAATTGTTTTGAATACAGTTTACAAAATTTTATACAAAAGTTACATTGAAAAAATTACACAACTACATTAGCCTTTTGTGTACTAGGCAGGCAGTGATGCAACATGTCTGTATTGCTAACTACATTTTAATTAAAAGCAGCAACGTACTTCTTGCAGTATAACGTTTACAATATAAACAACAGTAGTGAGTTTGCAAAACTGAATCTGCAGTGCCATTATTACAATAAAACCATAAGCCTGCGAACAGTGATACGTGCACTTGCTTTAAAATGTTTACTTATAATTTAAAAAAAAAATAATAATAATTTGTGCTGTATGTTAATGCTTTTGAATCTCACTTATCTATGAAGTGCTGATGATAATACCACTCGTAATTACCCAATATTTTTACAATAAATAGCATACACAAACTGACAGTGCACTTTGAACACACTTAGTAATTATAAATGTCTCATTATACCGAACTCATTGTAACAAGATTATATTGTACATGTCTTTTGGAGGTCAAATCTAATACAGATGAAGAGTGGCTACACAGGTACCAATTAAAGGCACATAATGTATTCAGCAATAATTACTGAACTAGGAAACTGCCGTGGCAAGTATACATAGACCGAAAATATATTTTTCAATTCATGCAATTATGTGTTTTTTCTGTAGACGTCCAACACTTTTCCATAGCAAATTCACCACTTCCACAGCAACAAATGTGCATATTTTGTGACAAATGGTACAGTTAGGTTGTGCCAAAAATATTTTATCTTACAACAGCTGACAAACAAGTACTGCATACTAATTCCAACGACTAATTAGAAAGTTGTATCACCCACAACAATACATACAACAAATTGTAAACCTACACCAAACCTACAAAGCAATGGCAATGTCTGCACATTTGGGTCACAGCACAAAACAACCAACAGTCTCAACACCCTGACACTGCAAGTGTAACTAAGGACACAAACACATGAACATAGTGCATACGGGTGCTTACCCGTCTGCCCAGGATCTGGTTGATTGCCGCACTCTCCTTGAGCGTACACTCCGCCACCACCTTGGCCCTCATTTCCTTCATGTACAGCATGAAGGCGTTGAGCGGCTTCTTTATGTGAGGTTTCTTCTTGTCTGTGTAACATTAACACCCCAGTCAACATGTGCCACACACTTTACTATTCTTACAGATGAATGAAAATTGTTCTTAAGGATATTCAAGAACTCATTAAAGTTGCCACATTACTAGAGCCAAGATTAAGTTATATGGTATTATTTTAAGCATGATTTCGTCATTAAAAACAGCATATTTCATTGATTTTTCAACTTTTAAAAAAAAATGGGGTTTTCATCTATTCCTAGTAGTTACAAATCACATATTTCATAAACGTGACATTTAAAAAAAATCGTAGTTGGACCTATAGTGTTTTAAATCACATGTAATCAACATTTTAATGTTCTGGTTAAAACATTCACCTTAAAACATCCATCATTCGTCAGGTCATCATAGTTTGAATTTCTACAATGACACGTTAAAAAAACTGCAGAAAGTTTTACTATGCAAACTTTTTACACAAAATCAAGAAAATGCTGCCATTGTTAGAAGTTCCGTATTTTCTGGCTTCAGCTATCTTTTTCGGTCACTAACAATTAAAGCGCATTTTGAAAATAAAAGTTCAAAGTTGACGTTTGATATTTATAACCAGTGCAACTTGAAGACTGCTGCTGCAAATTTTGACTAATCTGCCTTCATTCGACACAAATTTCCATCAATTCGATGTGGTTCACATGTGGCTCCCCCCCCCCTTCAGGCTCCATTTTCTTCAGGACTACATATCCTCCTGCTAGATAAATCTTTGGCACCTGATTGATAAAAGATAGGTTCTGGGTGTGTCGTAAGAAGATTTTATCAACCATGTTAATGTTTCCCATATTCTGAGGGTCAAAAAGAGCTCCAACACTTTGAAACAGATGCCAAGAAGGATCACAAGTCATACGTAGTTTCAGAAGACTCAAATTTGATTCTGCTTAAACTGCTCTTCCAGTTCTGCAGAATGTAGTTTTCATTGTTGACAAAATGTTGTCAACTGATTCTGGCAGTATTCCTTTCGTCAGTACAAGTACAGACTGTAATCTGCTTAGTCTGGATGACAGAAGGAGAACACTAGGATACGAGTTGACTTCCAACCAGTTCATCAAGTCTACTAAGTTAGCACAGTTCTCAACCACAAATAGACACTGTGCTTCAGTACTTTGTGCTTTGTGTTATGGCAAAGTTTGTATGTATTTAATGCCAGCATTGGCATCACTGAGATAGTAAAAAAACTCAATGCCGTCATTAAAGTGGATGGCCCGGTAAGATACAGACTCGATCCAAACATTCCACCTTGTAACGACAGGCACCTGAAATAACTTCACTAAGCCACTGTCTTCCTCATGCTCGTTTCATAGGAAGTCAAGGTGCATGTCATCTCTCATGTGTTTTGGAATACATTCTTGACCTTCCACACAAAAAGGTTGAGTTCTTCCAAATTAATCTGCCATATTTTGCATACAATGTCGATTTTGTGGGGTGCAACATTATACATGGTAGACATGTTCACCGAATATCCCTCTTAGTGTTTCCTCAGATTTGGTCATGTAACGTGCACCATCTGTTATATATGCCACTATGTATGTTTAAATCTTTGACATTACATTGCGAGCAAATGTCAATGACAGCTCTAGAACAGCAAGCTGCATTAGCAGAATCAATTACACAAGAGGCTCCTAGATGAACATTCTGCTGAGCCCCTGGTAGAAGTAGTTTGAACAAAATGTTGAAAATACAATTGTTACTTTTGTCAGGTGTTTCGTCAACAAGAATTACAACATCCTGACCTTTCAGCTTCTGTGCATTTTCTGCCTCTATCTTTTCTCGTAGCAGGGGTATGTATTTCTTTCTCATTCAATCAGATGTTGGCAAGTCCCCTGCACCACATATATGCTTCCCCATCCACTCTTTCAACCTAACACTGTCCAGTGTTTCAACTGGTATGCCAGCTCCTACAAATGCTTCCACAGTTTCCAGCACAAACTCTTCCTTTGCTTCTTCCGCACATTTAAGCCCTGTTGCTGTTTTTAAGCACATTGTTTTATTTAGCATTTTTGTGTTTTTAATTTGCTATGTGCTTCGTTTACTGTGTCTTTATGCACATGTTCCAAGAGGCAATCACAATATTTGCACATCAATATTTTTCCACCAATAACAAAAAATCTTTCACTTTTACGTTTGCTTGCACAAGAAACAGCATTAGATTTATTCTTCTGCATATTTATTTTATTTGCAGAGATACTTTACATTGCATTTCTGTGTACATAGGCCTACAAAATGTGACAGTAATTTCCACAGCAAATAATATTAAATGCCTTAGCTTTATTACCATGCTATATCCATAACAAATTTGAAAAACAATACTTATGTCACAATACGGCATAGATACGTGGGCACAAGAAAAGTAAAATTGTGACGTCACTACATGAATCAAGAGTACGTTTAAGTGGTATAAACAAAATTCAACCAGTGAACGATGAGTAGTGCAGAAGTTGAAAAAGCCACTGTGATTCAGCCATTGGTGAAACACAAGTATCTTGCTTAGCGAAACTCTTTGGCACAACGTGTGCAGCCGTATATATTTGTGAAACTCTTTGGTGTCTAATATCTTTGGTGATGGTGCTCGACTCTATGTTATTTACAACGTGAGTTATGGCGGTGTCCCGATAAATTTTTTCATGCAACTAGACACCTCACCATGTTAACTCTTCACGTTTGTAGGAGGGGATGTACACATGTTACCGCCAACATACAATGCAATGAATTGACAGTTCGCATTGCTATAAACTTGGTTTTGCTGTAATCGGGAGGAATACAGCTATTTGCTAAATACAAAATATTTGGTCAGCATAAATTGATTTTAATATTTTAGTGAACCAAAGGCAGTAACTAATTTTCTACATAAAACGCTATAAGTAACTTTTGAGAAATACAAAAATTTATTGTTTAAATATATCACATAACCTATGAAATCTAATTTTAGCATAATTGTTTCATTTCAGTAAGTCAGGTTTTTGTTGGTAAGTTGTGCCGCAAAAAAAATAAATTTTGAATTTTTATATGTCATGTGTACAGGCCCTGCTATGAATGCTAAAAATTTTTCATAAGAGAAAAATGACATTAGTAAAGTTTAAAAAAATTTATATTATTTCGGAAAAATATAAAATTATGAATTTCTCACTTAAAAAGCCCAAGTCTTTGTACCATATAATAACATAACTACATTTATCATGTAAGCCAGAAAAACTAAACTAAATAAATATGCCAACTCTCTGCCTAATATAAGAAAGAGACTAAAAAACCAAGTTACTTTTCCTACCTCATTACTAATACTAAAGTAGATATACGTGTTAACATTTCACTGACAGTGATGTCACTAGACATGGAAAACAACAGCTCAGAGAATTAAGTACATGATTGGAAACGCTGCAAGGAAATATTCTAGCATTTGCGAATTATTAAACAGAACTACAGAAAATTAAATATAGGCAGACCCTTAACTCTTTCACTGTGAGATAAAAAACTTTAATTATGCCAAAATAGTAAAAAAATAATTTTAAAAATTGTAAATAGTTTATTTGTTAATTACAGTAGTTTCATGCAAAGAACTGTGTACACAGGGTTTACAGAGTCACTAAATTTGGGGTTCAATTAAAGTAACATGTCGCAGTTTAGCAACATTTTGTAAATTTTACTAGTCAAATATCGCAATTGAAGAGTTAACTGAAGCCTGATCCTACTGGATGCAAGCCCAGAGTTTTGCTACTGTGCCACCTCGCTTGGTAACTACCTTGTAAATCCTACAATAAACACTGTGTGTTTGAGAGTTTCTAAACGTTGGGTTGTCACCATTCTGACATTCTCTCCCAGTTCAACATGTCACCTGCTTCCCGACTGCAGCGCAGTCGACTGAAACTTTCTCAGTAAATGTATTAGTCAGTGCTTACCTTGAGCATTGCTATTCTGCCCCGAGTCTTGGTTTTTTGTCCCCTCCGTGGTCGAGGAGGTGGAATTTTTTTGGTCCAAGGACGAAGACCTGCACACACACACACACCCACAGCAATTTACTATTTAAAAGCTGGTTAAAACTTAATTTTCATGACATATGTACACATATCACTTAAAAAACTAAAGAAGTATTTTGGACGTACACCATTTGCTGCAATGGATTCTCATAGAAAACCAGACACACACAAACAGACAGTAAACAACCAAAAGAAGTTTGTTTGCAACTGTAAACATGGGTAAACATATTCGATTCCAAAAGAAATTCAATCTGTGAGTTACAAAAAAATTAATGAACACAAACAAGCACCGAGACACCAAAAAACAAATGAAGGAAAAAAATTAATACATAAACTCAGATTATTCCACAAAAGAAATTCTGTAGTAAGTGCGAAACAACAGGAGGAAAAACAGACAAAACAAATAAACGAAAAAATAGGAGGCTGTAGACGACATAGCAGAAACACAGACACACCTTGAGGAAAGCGAACAAATACAAATCACTCGGTAACTGTGGACAGTAAAACAATGAAAACACAGACAAACAAATGGTCTCCTTGCAACAAAACAAATAGAGACTTTTGGAGACTGTAATCTGTCCCCGTCTTCAGGCACACACACAGTCTGAGGAGCACCTGCAGACTGAGTATGGACACTGGAAAACAAAGGGTTTATACACTATATACTCCTTCTCTTCTTCTCTGCCAATAGGATTGAGTCATACCCAGATTGGCTGTGCATGTAAGAGTCTGTTATTGGCTAACACTTTCCTGTGAATACGGCTGCGGTTATGTTTAGCTGAAAATTTACTTCTGGCTAAATAAATTTTTGTTACTAACTATGAATGCTGATTCTCTGATTGTCCCTTTTAATTTTGTTTGTTTCCTGTGTCACTGGAGAAGCAATTTCCCAGAGTATTCTGTGGCTGTTGTCCCAAGCATGTTCTGCTAGTTTAGATATTTGATAGGTTAAGTTCAAAAATCTAAAATAGCAGAACATGCATGATACAGGAAACAAACAAAATTAAAAGGAAAACCAAAGAATCAGCCTTCATAGTTAGTAACACAAAATGTATTTAGCTGGCAAAGCATAGAACTGAAAAATATTTAATAACCACAAATTAAAAAAGAAGTAAATTTTCAACAAAAAGTAACCAAGCCACAGCTATAATCACAGGAAAGCATTAGCCAATAACAAGAGACTCAAACATCCACAGCCAATCAGGATATGACTCAATCATATTGGCTGAGACAGAAGAGGGAGTACAGAGTACATAAACCCCTTTTTTTTCTAGTGCCCATACTCAGTCTGCATGTACTCCTCAAACTGTGTGTGCGCCTGAAGACGGGGACAGATTGCAGTTTCCAAAATGTCACAATTTGTTTTGTCGCAAGGAGACCATTTGTTAGTCTGTGATTTCATTGCTTTACTGTCCACAGTTACTGTGTGATTTGTATTCTTTCACTTTCATAAAGGTGTCTGTTTCTGCTGTGTCGTCTACAACTACCTATTTGGAACAGCCGTCTGTTTTGTTTTGCCTATTTGTTGTAAATATTTTTTGGCAATTGTTTTGCGCTTATCAATGGAATTCTTTTGTCAAATAATCTGAGTTATTGATTTTTTCCTTGGTTTGGTCGGTGCTCATTTGTTTTCAATTATTTTCTTGTAACTCACTGACTGAATTCCTAACAGAATTGTATATGTTTATATGTTTACCTATGTTTGCCAGTTGCAAATAAAGTCCTTTTGGTTGTTTACTTGTCTGTTTATCTGTGTGTATTCTCAGGTTTTTTGTGAAACACCATTTGTGAAACACCATTTGCTGCAATGACATAATTCTTCAGTTTGTAAGTTGCCCCATTTAAAGAATATTTCAAAAATAACATATCACCATTGTATTATTCAAAACTTATATATGGATGTCCCTCCCTAGTCCGAGAATCGTCCAAGTAATGACAGGACGAAGATGTAGTAATTACTGCATATATTTGTAACTACAAACACAATAGAACAACTTACAGTAGAATACAAATCACAATATATATAGTACAAATCAAACTGCACCAAATTACTAGAGCACTGTGCATTTTTAATCATCTCAGAAGCTATTTTCATGAAATTATGAACTGAATAGTAAATGGAAAAATTTGAAACAATATGAACTCACATGTTTAAAGTGATAGGTACCCATTATATAAAAAAAATTCTTATAACCATAAAGAAATTGTTGAACACAATATAAAAAAAAACTTTATTACTACACCATCAAATATGAAAACTCTCATTTTACCTTCATTATAAATTACACATACAAGTGTGGTATCAAGTGCTAATTTTATAAGACTTTTTAGTAATAGCATGTCACGAATAAAATGACTGAAATTGACATCTATGAGACGAGTGCCCCTCCTCCACGATTGTAAACTGAAAGATAACTCCCTCACCCAATATACTGACATCACTAATAGTCAACCGGAACTATTATTAGGAAAAACTTTGCTATGGAAATTGCAATTTACCTAGATTAAGCTGGAGTATGCCAATATACTGTATATGCATATCCCATTACACAGATTCCAGTTTATGAACTATCAAAATTTAAACAATCAAAAAATAAAACAATTGATGATACATTATTGTGTTTACTAAGCATTAAAATTTTTCAAATGATGTCAACACTAGTGTTGTTCTAATAATGAATGAAAACATACACCTGAGAAGAAACGCATTGTTGTTGATGAACAGATATGTTAAAATATGTGCTTTTATAACAATAGGTCCTAGTTGCTCATCCCATTTTGGTTTGTTCCTACAGCCTACAACAATTCAGATATTATTGAAGTGGTATGTTTGAAGGAATAAATTATTTGTTAAAGAGAAAAGCAACATATTTCTTGATAACACTACACTCTCTCTAACCTATCGTTTTATCAATAATACGTATTTACAATAAAAATGACTCAATAAAATCCCCTCCCATCCATTTTGACAATACTTTGTATTAAGCATGCACATGTGCGCATAAAGTCACTAAAGCCGTGTCCGAAACTAACTTACTACATTTTTAGGGTTTGGGAATTTAGGGTAAACAGATTCGAACATTATAAAACAGCACTGCAAGAGGCAAACTTGGAAACTAGATACTTGTTGGTGTTCCAGAATTGTTTTGTTTATTTTTTTAATTTTCTGTTGAAGTGGTCTTTTACTTACTTTGCATATAAACTATTTAGCTGTTTTTTTTCACATCCTGCAATATGAATTCTACAGTAATATTTGTTATTTGATTTTAGAATTATTTATTTACAAAATACTAAATTTATTCTAAAATAAAAAATATTATTTATGTACAAAACACTATGGGCTAACAATTCACACTATTACTGTTTTAAATCGACATGTATGTGTTTTTCAGATGAAATGTGGAGTATAAGATGTATGAACAGCAGGAGAAATTTCCAAAGCTATGTGGGAATTTAGTATGCTACTTCCCCATTAAATTTTACATCTTAAATCCCCAAATATTGACTGCACTAACCTGGTCACGTGGTTGATTTAGTAACCTAAATACGGTAGTCGTTTTTAGACACGAGTTGAGTAACATTTGGACGAAGTTATACAATAATACCACAGTTGCACAGCAGATTTGCAAGTGAAGGTGAGTAGAGAGGGAAAGAGAAGGGAGGGAATGGCAAACTCAGGCGGCAAGGCAGAATTACCACGGGGATGAAGCAGCGGTAGCAGTGGGGGTGGGCGCACAGGCGGGGGTGGAAGAGGACGCAGCGGTCTGCCACAGTTGATGCTGTGTGCTGGCGAAGGACAGCAAGTTGCCGAGCACTGGGGCCATGCCCAGGTGACTGCGGTACACATCACTGAGCAGCAGGCCGCCGCACCCTGGCAGGCCCTGCCCCCCGCCCATCAGGCCGTTCATGTAGAGCGTGCTGAGGAACTTGTGCTCGCATGCCATCAGGCTCTGGATCATGGAATACAGGCCGTCTGGCTGGAGGGGGCTGGGGCCCGGGGCCTGGGACGTGGCCGGGGGAGCAGACACCCGGGGGATCTTGAGTAGGCCACCCACCACCGCCTCGGCGGGACACGCGGGGGCAGAGGGCGCCACCACGGCCACTGGCTTCGACTTCTGTTTGACCAGGTTGAGTGGCTCGCAAGGTGTCTCCGGCTCCATGCCCGCGCTACCGTCGCTGTCCGTGCGATCCGGATCGCTCGCCGCTGCCCACATTACATCTCGACTGTATTTTCACCAATACATGTCCCCGAGTATCATGCTCAATCGCATGTGTCTCAAATTTTACACTACATTTTATCTACTATACGGTGTTATTACTAACACACGTTTGAAAAATAAATTAACACGGACATCAGACACCAAGCTGAAAAAAATGCAACTTACTTGCTACATTTCTCACAATGATTAAATAAAACGGCATTTATTTAAGCACAAGTAATCTAATCACGTTACATTCTTTAAATAAGCAATATGCTGCATAACGTCTATGTGACGATGTTCGCCCTTTCTGCATGATTTCACACGTCCATTTCACTTCCTTTGCATTAATAATTTCGTTCTGACGCCCGAAAATAGATGTAAACACAAAGGTTTAAGTTATTATTTTGGCGGGAAACGCTGTCGCGCGCCGCGGTTGCTCGAATCCCGGATTCTGGGCGTTTATTAGCACAATGATGCAGTCAAGTTAAACAAAGATTTATGGCCGGTGCCCGAACATTCGCCCATTTAAGTGCCTGTAGGCTGCCTGACAGACGCACAAATCAGGACGTCGCGACGCCGCCACTTGAGAGGGGGAGGAAGGCGTCGACGTCCAAATAAAAATTCGTATCGATATAATCGAACCGCCGTTTAAATGTACAACTGTGTCACTTTCAGCTCTGCCATTCCGATTTACTTAAATTACCATACACTGTTTATCACAGGATTATTAACTGCATCGTGCTCCAACAAATTACTTTATAAAACTGCACGTCTGAAATTTGTGAGAACATGATTAATCGATTAATTGTGCAAATAATCGACTGCTACGTATGCTGTATGCCACGTCAATAAATGATTTCTTTATACAGTACTTTACGCCTGTTTTTGACATTCGCTTCACACTTTTATATTAACGGAAGAGCAAGGGGAAAAGTTCTGCACGATTCATTAGTCACATCGTAAAAGCAGCAGCAGTTTGATTCGGCTCGAAATCCGATTATTAATAACCTCTAAACGCGCAAGTAAAAAGAAAAACATCATAAAGTTTATTGATTTGCCGATCGGACTGGCGGGAGCAGTTAAGGCCGGAAGGTGCTGCTATCTGACGGAACGAGCTAGAACTTCAGTGGTCAGGAACTCTAGGGCTGCAGGACAGATGGTGCGCGATGCACGAACTGTAGTTGCCGTCATTTCTGCCTTGAAGATGAGGAAATTAAAGTTTTTAACTTCGCAGTGTTCAACGACAGCAGAATTTGTGAAGTAGACAAACTCATCTACGACGGTGTAGGTGTGGATTTTATAAAAATCGGGTATCAAATAAGCAACACTGAAAATGGAAAGGAAATGTTATTATTTTAAATAAACTGTACATGTATTCGTACTTTTGTGCTCCAATCGAGATTCTAATTCCAAAAACCGTAAGTCATTTTATGGTGATACGAATTCGGTTTCCCGATAGAGCGTTCCCAATTTTTACATGGAGGATTCATGGCGGACACTTTTTCGGGTACTCTCGTTACCCCTGTCAATGCATATTCAGCATCACTGAAGACTAGGAGGCTTGCCCAATGCACGCTGAAGTACACGCTTAAATGAGTAACGAGAGCTTTATGGGATTCCGGAACATTATGTGAGAGAGAAAAAGAGAAACATGTAAACAGTAGGGCTGTTGCATTACTGGATATTATTTCGCGTGGCGACATTTCTATTCGTATATACATACCTGTACCTACGAACAAACGATGCATATAGAAGTCAATAGTGCGTGGTATAAAGTCACTTGATATTCTTTTATTTAAAGAATGAACATTTGTTTACAATTCCTTATATTTGCCACAGAATGCTTTTTTGCTATGCTAAACCTTGCCTCCTCTCTTCACCAAGTCCACAAAACATCTCCATCCACGCTAACTTCGGCAAGTTTATTGCAAGACAATGAGGTTAAAATCGTATGGGATGTAGGTGAGCACTCAATGTCAAATAAAACTTTGTAAACAATCACTAGCCGTTACTGTATATAATTCAACATTAGCAATGGTTGTCCCGCTCTTTGTACGGTTCGCAACAAATTATTTTATAAAAGCTAATTTTAACGAGAACTTCCTATACTAATACTAAGGTTTCCAGCTACAATAAGCACTAATTCAGAGACTACATGTGACAACATGAAGCACCATCATCACTTCTTCAAATAATAACAATTATGGTTTTTTTTTATACAGAGTTATTTTAATGTGTCCCATGTCACATATTTGCAAGCACTAGTTTTAAATTAAAACAGCTAGGCTTTTGAACCATCCAACCTTTCCCATTAAAGGAGATCGCCTACTTGGCGTCTGGGCTGCTTTTGCAATGAAATAGGCATTGTTCATCGAACGAAACTTGTCTCCGGAACGTGTACGTACTAAAAGATGATTCACTTTAAGATTAAAACTTTTTAAACCAACACTTGTGTTGAAAATAATATTTTGAAGCCCTCCAGGTAGTCGAAAAGCACTTTTCCACACAGCTGAGTCAAAACATGTAGTAAGTTGGTAAAGTGAAACTAAGGCAGTGTCTCAATTCGTCCAGAGTGTGCTCTCACAAACTAGTCACACCCTACGTCAGAGAGAGAACACACTGGCCATCACTGTTCGCCGAGAGAATCACAGAATTAAGACTTTACTAGCTCCCGTTCTCTCAAGAGTTCTCTGGCGTACTCTTTCTTGATTACGAGCATTGCCTGATGAAACTGAAGAAAATGTACATCACATTTTAGTAATATTTAAAAAGTTATACATAAATAATTACTTGTAATGAAAAGTATAGTTATGGCGAGACATTTTGCAAATATTTTTGGCCATATCAGACGTTTAAATACACAAAACCAAAAAGGTTGACTAAACGTTAAATTGGTCTGTAAACCGCTACTCGCCGCTTAAAATACAACGCCGGTAAGTTAAAAATTATTTCAGTTTTCCACAAGTATATTTATGACTTGTATTAATAGGATTTATAAACTTGTTACCTTTGAATATTTATTAAATTGTTTGTACACACAGTGTTTACCGTCCCAAACGGAGAGAGGGAGAGCACTCATACATGAGCTATAAGCTCTGTAGCATGGTAATGCGAAAGAGTACTCTCAATAGAAAATATTCTTTAAAGTTAGCATGGAGTGGACTTTGCTGCTTTTTGTACCCTATAAAATGTTATGACAACAGCCAGAAGTCACATACGGCTGTTCATGGAAGTATATTATAAATTTAAGAAGATGATGCCTGGTAAAATGTAATGTAAAGTTATGTAATGCAAGTTTTTGGTTGGCACTACCATTTAGGGAGAAATGTGCGATTGAAAATTGATATTGAAAAGCAAAATGTGTTAAACTAATCAAAATGCACGTTATTTCACCGTGAATAATTTCATTTGATTAAGTCAGTTGGTTTTCATTATCTGCATGGCAGCGTAATGTGCAAATTTTAACTTGGACGCACTATTACGAGAAAACAACGTCACCATAAATTGTTTCATAAGAGGAAACTGTACTCACAAGTACCGTCAGCAAAACTAACACTATTTCATGAAAAATATAACATTATGATTTTACACAACTTGAACACCCTTAAGGAGGTCGTCTGTCCAGACCGCCGAGTGGTGTGCAGAGCTTTGGCCGTTAGCAGATTATTGGAAAACTGTCCATCGCACACGAGTGATGCATGTCTAGAAGTAGCGTTTAAAGAACGTTACGCCATTATATACACATTTCAGGTTCACCACTACTAATTAAAGGCCTCACTCTGTAGTTTAGCAGTGCTTTCGAACATATTTTAAATGCAAATTAATACATATATCAAAAATTCATTCTGGCAGTTTTAACACTTATATATCATCGTTTGAATCTGAATTTTTCTGTTGCAATAAACCAAACAGATTTTTAGATTTTTGCCCCTGCAGTAACACATGTTTCTTCGTCAAAATAAGCCAAAATGAAGCAACTTAATTTTTTGCTAGCAAACGGTTCATTATTTTCAAACACGCTCGGGCAAAACTGTGTATAGTATGACTATCCACTGTCTCAAATTCCTTCAAAGCATTTCGTTAAAAAAATATTCAAGTTATTTGCAATTGTTTGAAATAAATGGAAGATCATGGCCTTAAAGCAAATTTTCTAGCAGCCAAAAACGGCGAGGTAGTTTTCGTCTTTTTCAAGTAGGTATATCTTGACGCAGAGTGTTTTAAAATGTATAGTCATGTACAATACACATTCGTCTTTAATAATACGTCATAAAATATTACGATCACTACTGAGAGTCTCATATAGGCACGTTGTCGGCGAGAAGACAGCACGCCAGGGAGCCAATTCTTGAAATGATGCGAGATTATTCCATTGCGAATTTGCTCGGAATTTCGTAATGGATTCCATTTTGCTATTCTCGAGTGAATATAACTTCGAAATGAAATTATTCCATGCGGAAAAATCTCACATGCTCTTGGGGTCGTGAGATGCGATTCTGCAACGAATTGAAGACGGCAGCCATGACAGTTTTACCGTGTATTTCTACAACCTCACTCTTTCAAACAGACGCTTTTAGCGTTGAATTATGTACCACGCCCTCTTAAGATTTGCATCAGCAAAACATTCATTACATAACTTAACCTCATTTTTACACCGGGGTCAAAACTAAGACCAAGCTTAACCGCTTCATTTGTGTCAAAACTGTTAAAAATTAAATAATAAATCACCCATATAGCGAAAGTATGCAATACTAACAAGTTTTAAATAATTTCTGTGGTTGTTGGAAACCACCAAATTGGAAATTTAGGGATCAGCAATTTGTAACGGCGAAGTCTTTGATACTTGGGTATTTTATTTGTCATGCTACTAACCTCACCTATGACTTTTCTTTACTAGCACAGATATTGGTCGGGTTTGAAGAGAGACTTCCAGTGGTAGCCTACATATGGCCATGCCATTTCTGTTGGTATTTTTTAAAAGTAATTATCAATGTTTCTTATAGATAAGTATTTATTTCGGGCCGGAACGTGAAGAATAAATTCAAGTGAACAACAGCTGCTGACATAGCGAAGCTATGCGTTAAGTTATGACGACGAATGTAATGAAAAACGAACAATTGAGCATCAAAAACCGAAGGTTTGTTAACATGTGCCCTTGCCCTAGATGTACTCTTTTGGGGCACGAAGTCAGGACCATTGGCACGTGAATTCAAACACAGCAATATTATAATTAACATTATTTACAACCTAACATAAATCACGCACCTTCAACTCCCAGTCCAATCACTTATACTGTATCGAACGTTTCTACCCAATATACGAATATTAATGGCATCCTTTATCACGATGGCTGTTTTCAAATTATGTCGGGCACTAATGTCTCATTCCGAATTTCCACAGTAATTTTTTTTTTTCTGGTTTCCAATCTAACCTTCGCGTCCGTCATACACGCGAGATGTACCGTCCACACACACACACACTCTCTCTCTCTCTCTCTCTCTCTCTCTCTCTCTCTCTCTCTCTCTCTCTCTCTCAATACATTGTGCGACTTTCTGACTGTAGCGTCGCTCCCTCGTTGCCGCCTTGTTGTCCCAGTTGTTATACACGATTCACAGTGCCCAGTCGACAGTTCGCTGCGTGCTGTCAGAGATTAATATGCACGTTAAGACGTGTATTCACTATGCACAGTCCGCAGTCCAGCAGTCGGAGATGTGGATTTATCTCCGACAGCTGGACTGCCGACTGCCGAAAAATTCCAACCATTCAGACGTTGCTTTCGAGATTGCCTATGCTTCTAAAAGCCAAGTAACGAATTTAGAAACAATATGTTCAAAAAATAGCCGACTTTTTAAATAACAGTTTTCAAAATCAATGCATAAACATCGTGTCTGCTGGACTACAAATTGTGAATTGTATTAGACTGCTGACTGCCAGCAGTCGACTGCATACTGCGCATTGTGAATCGGGCCTTATCACCTCCGCCGATTCGTCACTGTCTTCAGTGTACACGCTAAGCGCGCCAATCACTGATCCCTCCTCCGCTGCACAGAATGTTGCTAAATTGCAAATCAAAGTTTTGGAGAAATAATCCCCACAGAAAGGTATAAAAATGTGATATCAGAAAAGTATTATTTCTGTACTACTGGTCACGTGACGTACCGTGCATAGAGCGCGACTTGATCGTGTAGAATGCTACATTGGACAATGCGTACCGCCCAAATAAATGCGACTCGCCAGGTATGTAGCTGTGAAATTCCACAGTAACCGGTTCCAACTCGCGTGCAATGAACGGTAGTGCGGAAAACGTGCATTTTGGACCCATGTTAATACAGCATTTTAGTTATATATTAAGAGGATCGTGCCCCTAAAATATTAAAAAATTTTGCAACATCCTGCACTTATTGAGAGCGAGAGCGTTAAGATCTGCCTTTCACTATCCAAATACCGACGATAAATTGTCGCATCGACCAATAATTACGGAACCTGTCTTGCAGCGTCCCACCCAAGGGCAGTTAACGGTAACAGCTGGCATGTGTTCCACGCTCACTTTTTCATCCACTTCACCTTCTCCAAATCTGACTTGCGCCACGGAAGTAAGACACACTACAACAAGACGGGGGCGGTGGGTCGGAAAAATGGTGGTAGCCAGGCGCTAACTAATTTTGGGACAGGGGCTTGAAGAACACTGTTCAGTTACACTTCCCAACATAACAATGCCCCGCTTATTATCATTCTATTCGTCATTCATTACATATAACCTAGCGATTCAAATTCAACTTCAAATGTTTCACTTGATAACATTCGTCTGATTAAATTGTCCAATTTTGACCGCAGAAATGTGTCTAACCGTCATGCAACCTGTAAAAATGAAACTCAAATTACATATAACTTAATGTTACATGTTCATATATTGTCCGGCATATCGTAACTACAACTGTCTTTCATCAAACTAGTTCCTCGTCTGTATGTGCCATCGCTACCCTGATATGTATCACGACCACATTTCGCAGTCACCCATCGGCGATTATCTCCACACTATATACTTGCGCTCGCTCTCTCACCTGTTGAGGCGTCTTCCACGTCTACTAAACTCCACACAACAACTGGCCCACCGTAAGAAGCGGCGCGGTACGTGTACAACTGAACTAATTGCTTATACATTATTCTTCGTGCTGCCAGTCACATTGACAAAAGAGTATCTACATACTTCAAGGGACAGAAGATGATGCAGAGTTGTTAAAAGTCTATAATTAAGTCGTCAGCGTAACTTTGCAAACACGATCGGAAGAACAAAAAATAGAAGGTGAAGAATATGGGGCACGATATGCCCTCCCAACAATAAATGCATTAAGGTCTTCCACAAACTTGCAAGATGTTGGGTTTGGTTTCACACGCTTACATCCTAGGGAAAGTGTCCAACACACATGGTCACGCCCTAACAGCCATTGTACTTCGCAACATTAAACTATATATACATATGTGTGTGTGTGTGTGTGTGTGTGTGTGTGTGTGTGTGTGTGT
>PNEQ01123327.1:7087-20934 GCA_003012365.1 Medauroidea extradentata | reverse complement strand
TCAGTCGCACTCGTGTTCTTGAACCCTGTGTGTCTACCTGATGACGGGAACAGATTCCAGTTCCCGAAACGTCGTTCATACTGACTGTTTGGAAAACTACTGTGTTTTATTTCGTCTCATCGTTTGTGTTGTCTGTCGTTTTTTCTGTTTGTGTCCGACATCTTTGTGTTTTGTTTAGTCTCATCGTTGTGTCGTTTGCAGTAATTCTGTTTGTGTTGTTGTTTCGTCTCATCGTTTTGTCGCATGTCAACCTAGGTTTTTTCTGTTTGTTTCCTTGTTTTATCTGACCAGATTCCAGTTTTGGAATTTCATGTTGTGTATGTATCCTGATGACTAAAGCATACTCTGCTTATTTATGTTTTCTTGTCTTATTTTTACTTTTTAGTTTTCTTGTGACAGTCATTTATTTCGCAATGGAGTATGTCCATACAAACAAATACTATCTTCATTTTCTATATTTCGCATAACTAAATTGAATTTCAACAGACATGTGTCTAGCTTGTACAACATGTAAACATTACATGCTCTCATATGAAACTTTTTCCTGGACGTATTTTATATGTTCCTAAGTTGGCAACAATTTAATCCTTTTAATAAACATTTTGCACTCAACCTAATATTTATTACAATAAATTAATTATTTAACCTTTCATCAAATTTAATATTAAATTGACCTTCAAATAGATAGTGAAATGCAATTACTCTGGTATGGGGTAAAACATTCAAAGATGGCCTTAGTGTCAACTACCTCTGCAATACATTGTTCATGCTGAAATTACATACTGTTACAACAGAAACCAAATTTTCACATAAAAATGTTTATGGAACATCTTTACCAGAGTACATGTAACACCCCATGATACTAAAGAATTTCTACACTAGGTACATATCTGGTCAGACTGGGGCAGAGCTTTCCTGCCAGAATTTCATTCCAAAAAGTTCACTACGAATGGTAAAAAAACAATTTCATTTGTTAAATTACATGAAATGAAAACGTAATCAAAATGCAGTCCTAAGCATAAAACCGTAATACCAGTTACGTTGAGTTCAACTTAACACTAGTGGTAATCATTAGTTTTATGGAACCAAAATTTACAATAAATATAATTACAAAATGTTTCTGCAGATTCACCTACTGACGATTTTTAATTTGTAGAATGAAAAATGGTTTTGTAGGATTCATTCAAATGTATAGATTTAAACAATTTTCCATTATATTTACTAAAACATGTGCTTAACATTTTTAGTAAAAAAAAATTTATAGTAGGATATGGTAAGAAAAATTACTACTATGTAGTAGTTCACATTAGTCACATTCTGTAATATATGTTTGTATTGTTCCTATTTTGCAAATGGAAAAATGTTTTTAACTTCATTAACAATATTTTCCCAGGAATAAACACAGATGAATTGACAGAAAAATTCCTAGACATAGGTGTGGAGTGTATGGATGATCTCCAGTATACACATTTTGAAAAACATCTAGTGCCTCAGTTAAAACTTGTCACAGCATTGAAGATTGACAGAGCCATTCATAAAAAGGATTCGTAACAGTCAACATCCACAAATTAAAATACGCCATATGGATTAGTCAGTGTCTATTATTCTCCTCCGGATGCACCACGCAGTAGTAAAACTGGCAGTGATAGTAGATATTTTTCAGACTTTCACACCTCAGTCAAGTTCAGGGAAAGCAAAAAAACTAAACAGTTTTGTTATTGAGTTTAAGAAGTTTCCTACCTATATGATAGAAAGTATGTGTAAAGGAAATAAACTAGAATGGCCTTCTCTGCTGAATGAGACTGTAAGAATCGTTTGTAATGAAGCCCATCAGATTTGCAGTCATACAGGTTCAGAGTTTTGTCGGAACACTGCCTTGGAATTAGTGAGAAAATACCCAAACACATTCGGGTTACAACTGGAAGATGGTATGTTCTCGGCCGAAGGGCACCACTTGCTTCAGCGCAAGCTTGAAGATAGGTTAAAATATACGACTAGAGGAGCTAGGAAAAGGTTAGATTTTTGCACTGAAAATGATAAGACTAATAAAGAAGACATCAAAAATAAGTGCCCTACCAAGAAAGACAGCTACAGTTGTTTGAATTTCTTGCCAAAAAAAACTGCCTTCTAAAGTGACATCAGCTACTCAAGAGGAAAAGAGAGTTTGGCTCGTAAATGAGCACAAAAAAGTACCTGAATAGCGAAACCTTCTACAAGTAAAAGATTACATGCATGTAATTAACCCAACTCAGTGTGGTTCAATTTTAAACAAATAGTTGGATAATGTACGAGAACAGTGTTCATTTCTTTTCGAGGTATGTGTATGTTATGTTGGTATTGAATAATTATAAAAGCTTAGTAATTTGATTATCGGTGCCGCATAATTTCATCCATTTTGGAAGATATAGTTCCTTCTTGGATTGTGCACAAATACCAAAAAATCAAACAAATTATCACTTGGAAAACTGCGGGAGACAGCAACTGCTTGCATGGCACTAAAACAGGTATTCCTAGTGCTGTGTCCCAATTGCGTTTCTAAAAGGATGAACCTACCATGCAGTACATATATTACTGTTTGGTGTATATATGATGTGCATGCTGATTATAGATTTGTGAAAACAGTTGCACTTAAAAAATGGAAATACTGCTTTAGGGTTACTTACCTGCTGAGAAATTTAATTTAATTTCTGCACATATTATTAAGTTACCTGTTTAGCCATTACCACAGTAGTTATGATGCAAATTTTGTTTCTTTTTTCACAGAAAGAACATTTGGCTGATCAATTCCATGTACTAATGGGAATAGATTTGTTCAGCAATGCTGAGAAGGAATTTGAGTCTCTGATGACATTAATGAAAAGGTATTTAACATCCAAAACTAGTACCGAGACCAAGAATTTGACTGCAGATAAGAGATATATCAGGGACTGGCTTGACCGAATAGAAGTGAAGCAACTCTCTCCCAAGGAAACGTTCATGTTCATTGTCGACATTTTAATTGAACTGTGGAAGCAATAGAGCAGAAACCTTTACAACATATGAGGTACTCAGGACTTCAATAATAAATAATTATTTAATTGTAAAGTATATAGTCTGATGTAACGTACGTAGAAAAAGTAGATGATGTTCGTTCTGTTAGCAGTAGCTGCGTAGTTGAGACATTCAGCTTAGGCAAAGTGATAGTGTCACCACTGATCACCAGATGAAGTTAGCTCAGCCAACAAACTAACATGACAGCACAACTTCTAAAAATGTCTACTTTTTTTGTGTGCGTCCTCTACTTCTACAGGTGTTCACGAGTATTTCAATAATATCTCATTACTAAGCAGGCCTATTTCCTACAAGATAAATAATAGTTTTTATATTGTTTTAATAATTTGTGCACACAAATTTTATGTTTCATTTTTGTTGTAAAGAAGGCTGGTTTTCTAGAATATTTTTAATTGGCATGTTATAACAGAAACCCAGTCTTAATGTTCTCTAGAATGTAATAGATGTAGCCAAATATTTGTATAAGTCATGACCATTCATTCAAAGGAGTTAAATTTGATTATTTAAAGGTGGTATCATTGGAAACTACCTCTGCAGAATACGGGTTGTTCTTTGCCAAACAAAAAAAATTTTAATGCAAACCCCCCTTTAGGGTTACATTTTTTATGCTTATTCATGGATAACATAGTATTGCAAAAAAAAAAACAACAGCTTTGTAAATTGTGGTTGAAGAACTGGGGAAAATATTAATGAGGAGGTTCATGTTAATGACAGTTTTGTTTCATTTGATCTATTATGTATGTTATAACATGTAAATGAAGATTTCACGATTTTATGAAGTGATCCAAATACTTTCTAGTGCATAGTTAATACCGTGGAAGACTTTCATGAATTATAAAACTTGCCTTACAGCCTTACGTTGAAGTTCATTTATTTGGTCATGCTGAGAAAAGGCTCTTTCCACAAAATGTATCATAACTAGAAACTACTTTCCTAATGCTCATAACAAAAATTAAAAAAAAAAAAAAAATATTCATTCTCATTTAACATCGTCGCCAACATACATTATTCACATTCTGCATTAATTTTTATACAAGTAAATATTATGAATAGGTTATGAAACACATTTCAGAAGCATTTATTAGCATTGATCATTGTAAACTTAATTCTGCACAGCATTGTCTTTATTTGATTATAGCCTCACAATTGGTGGGAAATGAATACTTTAACCATAACTAATTCTGTACCATCTCGGAACATAGACAAATGAGGTAGACACTAGAGTATGCTCTTAAAGTGGTACCCATAGTGTTAAAATAGTACAAAAATAATGTTTTGGAGTTCTGTAACACAAATACCACCCTTACATTATTTTACTGATTTGAATTGAAAAGATTTGGCAAGATTTATGTGTGTAACTTTTCTTATAGGACCGCTTCTGTTTCTGAAGTCGAAACATCTGCTGTGCATTCACGCCTTCATATTTCTATACTGGGACCTGACAACATTAACAGTTTTCCATCTGGTTATCAATATATACCCACCATGGAAAATCAGTGTATAAGCCCATTAATGACAGCAGCTGATGCAGTCATAACGGCATTTAGGCTGTATTATGTTCATGCAGTAACATACCCACAAAAAACTGTTGCCATATGGGAGTAAATTCAGAGGTAATTAGTTTTTTATTTATTTTTTATAATGAACTACATCTTGATCTGTGTGTGAGTGCATTTCTGTAATACTATATAGTACAGTCCATACCGCATACGAGTTCCATTTTCTAACAGATCAAATTAAAGTACGGCCATGTAAATACATACATTATGTATCCTTCCGCCACAATGTGCTTTCCAGCTGACTGTCACATGTCAAAAAGTACATTATTGCAATAAAATTCACATCTGCTATCTCGAAAAAGAAGATTCCCACAGCTCATTGTGAGCATTTAGATCAACCACAAGAAGGAAAGGATGTGGGAGCTGGGATATCAGATCCTCCTAAATCGGTCAAGCGACAGTTTTGTGTCGAGGTATGTACACACAGCAAACAGTTAACAATTTGCCGTGATACGCCCGGACTGCTACCGCTTGCAGTCTTTGTAGTAAGAGCCACAGCTGCATGATAGATTGCATCACTGACTGTGACACACACACACACGATCAACAGCTGCATGATCTGTGCGGTAAAATGTGTAACCTTGTAAGGTTACAACAATTGTTGGCCGAAAGTGTTTCTTGAAGGCAAATGACATTTGGGGTCAGTGATGAAATCAGTTGTGTTAGTTCTGCAAGGCAGCTAAAGTAACCTTGGCAATTCTATTGTAGGAGGGATATGAAAATTTTGAGAAATATTGGACAGTCTACACTCCTTTAAATTCCCCTTATGACTACTTAAGACATGTTTGAAGAATTCTAAACCATAATTTCCGTCAGGTGCATAATCTACCACTATGCCTGCCTCTGACACCTCAGGGGCAGGTTGGCGAGGTGGTGAAGAGATTGTAATCTTACTGCTCGTAGACGGAGCAGCAGAAATATCTGAAGG
Organism: Medauroidea extradentata; assembly: GCA_003012365.1. Taxonomy (NCBI): domain Eukaryota; kingdom Metazoa; phylum Arthropoda; class Insecta; order Phasmatodea; family Phasmatidae; genus Medauroidea; species Medauroidea extradentata. The sequence continues at coordinate 15,396 of PNEQ01123327.1, read as the reverse complement.
TGGTGGTGTCTTTACAGGTCTATCATGATGTGTTGATGTTTCCACAATAGTAATCTGTTTAAGAGAAGCTTTGTTGCGGAGTTTCAGAGAAGCAGGTTTAGTAGAAAGTTTCAAATTTGGGCTACTGTGTCCCAACAGTCGTGGTGCGTATTGTCTAGTCCTCTCAGGGCTCTTGTGCAACGACTGACTATTATCGACAGTCTGAATACATGTATCCTTCATCGGTCGTCGAGCACAGGCGACTGTACTGAAAGTAACCTTGTTGGGATATGAACCTCTTGCATACTTCGCCAATTGAAACTATTTCAGTTATACTGATTAATTGTACGATATGCTCCTCTTACAATACACGGCACTCCTTCGATCATACTGTATGTTTTCCTTTTCATGTCAATGGTTTACTGCATTTCTCTTATTCAGGATGTACTGGTTCCGTATATTTTGGGCATATTGCTGGTGATTTACAATTGGCCGACGAATGTCCGTACCTCTGACAGTTGCAGCAGCGGAGTGGAGAAGGAATGAACTGTTCTACACGAACGTTCAGGTAACCGATTTTCAGAGTTGCTGGTATGACTGGAACACCAAATGTTAGGAACAAAGTAGCAGTTGGAACTAGTACACCATCAGATATTTTTGTGACTTGACGGACATGTGTAACACATTGCGCCCAGAGTTCCTGCAATTGTTCCGAATCTGAAACATTAACCAGGTCGGGACACCGAATGACACCCTTGCTTGAATTAAGCGCAACATGCCCTATTGAAGACCTTCATTGCCTGCAGCCCACGTGACTGCATTTATGCCTCTATCAACAGCTGTGATCAGTTTTTTTTTTTATTTTGCAGGCTTTCACTGCACCACCAGCAGCACCATCAATTACTTTTTGGAGTTCAAAGGGCAACTCTTTCTCAAACGTGTGCCCTTCAAGATCTTTCATTATCAGGAAAACGGGGTCAGCTATGTCTTTTTACAAATCACATCCAGATAACTATCAGAATCAAGTCCATTATCGTTGCACTGTCTTTTATTTCGGCTGTTGAGTGAGCCATCCTGTGGAGTGCTTTTGGAAGCCATGATGGAATCCCACCCCCTTTACAGAGAACTGTCGGACACATCCAGCCATTCGGGGAAGGGACCAACCTCCCCCAGATCTAAGCGCTACATAGAAGCAGCTACCCTTCGCAGTTATTTACTGCAAATTACCCCAGTAGCACACCGAAGTGTATGTGGATAACAAAGAACAAATCGTACATCCTGAGTGAACTTTAGTCCCCTTCCTGGGAAAACATCCCAGGCTCCCGACTATAGAGAACATCCGTTGATGCCATTTCAGTGAACTTGTGGTCAGAAGGGTTCGCTAAGCCGTTACTAACGAAGACACCCCGTAGGGTCACACAATTCGGAGGTAGCACTCATGAGCGAGGATAAGACCTCATTAGGAAGAACACCACGCTGGCCTGAGAAGATGATAAAGAGAAGGAAGATACGGTGGGACCTGGTGAGATGGAAAGAGAAAGGGTGATGAGAAAGTAGAAGGTGAAGGAAGTAAAACGAAATAAAGGTCCGTACAAGTTTCAGGTCCCGAACGCAACCCGATTAGTCGCTTCTTACGACAAGCACGGGTTGGCTGTGGTGGTATTTTACCCCATTACCGCACGGGGCTTTATTTGAATTGGCTTGGTTACATATTTCTATCAAAAATTAAGTGAAGAAGTACGTATTTTACTACATAGTTATTATGGTAGGTTTTGACGAATCTTTAAATTGCATTGTAAAGCAGCAACAGATGTACATTACAGTTCACTTGCAGATATTGAATTGCCTAAGATAATGCAAGTATCTATGGATGGGACAAATGTGAACTGCCAATTTTAAAAATAGTTGAAAGTTGAATCAAAGGGCTGTGAAGATGATCCAAAAATGTTGGAGGAGGATGATTTATGGATTTGTGAGGCACTCGACATCTCTGTCACTAGCGCCAACAAATTTATTATAATAAAATAATTCCTATACCTTCCAAAGTAAAAAAACCAAAGGTGATTACTCCTGAGACACTGCGAAGTTCCTGGCGAGGAACGATGGCGATACCAACTGGGCGGCCCCGTTCCCCTTAGACTTGGCTTCAAGACCTCGTGCAGCGAAATAATGAGGGGCGCGTTTACTGCTGTTCTCTACGCCTTCGCCAAATTGTTTGCTGGTGATGACGTCGGTGTGTCAGGTGCTCATTGGCTTGGCGTAATCAGCTGAACCACGTGCCGAACCTTGCCAAAGATTGTCGAAGCCAGAGGCTATTTTGAATGTCCGCCTGTGTGCGGATTTGGCGAGCTACCTGACATCATCTGACGAGAGCGACCTTCTCCAGGCTGCCAACTGCAGTGGTGTTTCTTGGTGTCACCGCATGTCCGTCTTGGCGCTGCGATTTCGACGATTTTCTCCAAGAACCTTCGAGATGTTTCTCATTGGTCAACAATCCAGGGGAGGTGGCAAGGGATGGTATAAATACTGGTGCCAGACGTGGGAAATGCAGAGATGGCCGGGCTTTGGGAGAGCTCAGGATTGCTTAAGTTATGTAATTACTTCTATTTATGACTGTTACGATGCCCGAGGAAGGTTCCATGTCGATAATGGGAATTAATGATTGCGGTCAAGAGAGAGTCGTCTCATTTTCGCGGGGCCGTAAAATTTTGGGTGCTAGTGTCTTGTTTTTCACAGCTTTCAGGGGAATGTTTGCTGTAGTATTTCAGATTGTATTATACCCATGTTTGGTGTGTATTTGCATTTTGGGCTATTAACAGTATTCTTGCTTTTGTATAGATAATTTATTGGTTAACTTGGAGTCAATATATACTTGAGATAAATGTAACTTCTTGGAAAAGTTAATTTATATTTCCTATTTACCTGTTGAACTTGGGGTTTTCCCAATGGGACTAGGAATATATTTTTATAATTGTTTATAAATTTTTGTAAACGCTTATATTTGCCTTGGTGGCAGCCGTGTACCTGATTATTGTTCTATTCATGTGTAAAATTGAAACTTGTAATTCAAATAAGGGCATAATTTATGACAAAAAAATTGAGAATATCGCCCACTTAAATAAATGGAAAAAAACTTAATTATTTAATACTTCATTTATATATGTAGCCGTTTATGCACTCCTATCAATATCGTCGCATCTGTGATTATTTGTTTCCTCCATTTCTTTTAGTATTGTAAAGACTAGAAGTCAGGGTTACACTCCATAGGAGTAAAAAAGAAAATAAAGAACTGGGTATGCATACACAACATATTTAAAAATGTATACATGTACCATCATCGCTCTTTTGTTGTTTGTTTCTACTTTTGTTAGAGCCACCATGTGGGGTGCTTTTTGAAGCCATTGTGAAAAGACCCCCCCCCCCCAGGCTTCTGAGAACTGTAGGACTCAACCTGACGTTCGGAAGAGAGGAAGAATATACGATGGGACCTGGTGAGTTGAAAAGATAAAGTAGAAGGTAAAGCAAGAAAATTATATGAAGGTGCGAAACAATTTCAGTTCCTGATCGCACCCTGATTAGTTGCCTCTTTGGACAAGCACTGGTTGGCTGTAGTTGTATTTTAACCCGCCACCACATGATAGAGTATTATTTTTGAAATCCTCTAACACCTCGTTCACCTGAACGGCCACCTTATTTCACAAAAACTGCTGGCTGCAGTCTGCTTCCTCGCAAATTCTGTAATTGCTGGTGGTTAGAGAATATACTAGTTTGCGAGACCGCTATAAAAATATTTCCATACGTCAAGACTTATTTTTTAAGTCCACTGAGCTACCTGCAACACTTTCTGTTCATAAAGTTAATGAATGCTTATTTGGATCAACTTCTTTTGGCTAAGCTTCATTTCTGCTTGACAAAAGCATACTCTTAAGAGGCATTTTTAAATAAATTTAAACTTCTAAACTTATTGTTCCATTTTACATGAAGCCATAGAAGATTTAGTAAGATTATTGATGGGGCGATTTATTAAGTAAGATATTTTAAGAGATGCTACGGCTACATACAGACTGATATGTTGGTTTAGATGATGTAATTAATGGAATAACGTTGTCAAATTTGAATATTGGGTTTCTCGTGTAATTGAACTAAACAAAAATTCCAGTTGTAATGCAAAAAATACAGCATTTTACTGTGAAGAAAATTGTGAAGATAAGTCCTATCAAGTATAAAATGGTAAAATCGGCTTCTTGTTTGGATCCAAGGAAACTGATAAGTAAACGAGAAGCATGCTGGCAAGGTAATGAATAATTTTCTGCAAATGCTTACGTCTGCCAAGCATACCACTGCACTCCAGTCAGAACGAGCAAGTTTGTAGTTCACTAAATTTGTTTGAGAGGTGAAAAAAGAGACACTTAAACCATTTCATATAGAGAAAAACCGCTTGGATACAATTCATGCAGAACTTTCAAGTGACAAAGATAACTTCAGAGATATTTCATCTGTGGTTAAAATTTTATAATACTCTTTCAAAGCCAATGCCTTTGTAGAGTAAGGAAGTTCTGTAAATAAGGACATTAGTGTTTAAAATCTACATGAAGAGTCACTGATTTTCCTGAGACGAGTGTAAAATTGTATATGTGGTGATGGTGGGGAAGCAGCTATGCATGTAGACAAGACAGTGGTTAGTTATACCACAGTATCTTGTTTAAAAATAGGAAAGTCTAGAGCAAAATCGTGAAAATAAGAAATTAGGCCTAGAGAGGGTTACTGAAAAAGAAAAGAAACGAAAGACTGAAGAACTAAAAAAGTTAAAAACATGATGTGTAATTTTTAAGATTAAATGTTTCTGCATTAATCTATTTCAGCTTTAAAGTTAAAACTTTGTATTGTTTTGAGTGTACGTGAGTTCTCAGTATAAGACAAGACACAATGCTATTACCGAATATTAATCCACGAGAGTACCTATGTATGTTACAAATAAATGTAGCATTATGTTTAGAGCAATAATTACAATCTAACAAATTGTTTGCGTATTTAGTCGTCTAACAGCAAATTTGCTATTATGTTATCTAGGCCTATGTTTGCAAATATAGTTCTAAGATTAATCATTAAACGTGCTGTGTATAGTTATTCAAAATGGTTGTCAATATATGCAAGAGTTACTAAATAGTTTATGATATACCTAAGTCATCTTTGCTACGGAAAAAATCATCTAAGATAGGGAAAACTGAGGAAAATTGGTGAAAGAAGTGTGTGGGAACCCTAACATATAACTTTATTAGAAATTAAGTTTCATTACTGTTAAGGAAACTGCCACGTTACAGCCACATATACATCAGGCAATAGAATTTTTTTAAAATAATAATCTACCTACTTATTAACATAACTTTTTGAATAATTGTGGAACATGTATTTAATATAATAGCCTGTAGTATTTTTGTGCAGAGAAATGTCAAACATCTAAGTAACTTATATAACTAACCACAATATTATTATACAGCATGGGAATAACTTAGGTGACCTGGAACTTCGAGGTTACAAAACAAACACATGAAAACCGTAGAGCCGTGTTGCAAGATAAGTATTACTATAGTTTTGATGAAAGAAAATAATACATATAGGGACCTTGATGTTTTGCTACTGCAGAAAACCAAATTGACATATCTACTTTTTAAGTATAAGCTCTGCTTTAGTTGGGATTCTAGCCAGATTGGTCGAACTCACGAAGAGGCAAATATCCTGGACATAGGTAACAGTCAACATATAACATCAGTACTCTATCGAGTTGCCCTGGGAAAAAAAGGAGTAATTTGGGGCATCGTCAAGAAAAATAGAAAGAATGAAGTTAAAATTAAGCCTAATACAAATATTTAAATATCGGGCAAAGAATGCACTCAAGTGTGAGGGTACCACCTATACCGAAGTGACGGCTTTGGGAGGTGGGACCTCATGCTGCCGCCGTCCCGGGTAACTTGAAATGAGACCCGAAGAATGGAACCCAGTCGGAATGAAGGGGCTGGGGAAACCTGAGTTGCCTGAGACAACCCCCTGGTCAGTTGCATCGTCCGGCACGATTCCGACATGCGAGAATCCAGGAGGTACCTTACCAAGGATTGAACCCAGACTGCCATAGTGGGAGTCGAATGCTCTAGCCCCTTAACTGCCGTGGACCACATGTTGTATGAGCAGAGACCTGAAAAATTCGCGTTTTCTTTTAAGGTTCCCACAAACCAGAGCGGTGGCTGTGAAATGCAACCTACGTAATCAAGTGGGCATGTTTAGACCAGCTGCGAACACACCTTCGCGGCCGTGGCGGCCAGAACGCAGCAGGTTGCATTCGCCCGCACGCCGCCTAGTGTTCAAGTGCAGTGAATTCTGTAATATCACACGATGACAAGTTCTACAGAAAAACTAATTGAAGTGGTGAAGGCACACCATGTCTTATTAGATATAAATGATCCAGAGTTCAAGAGTAACAGAAGGAAAGATGTGATTTGGGACGAAATTGGCAAAATGTTTAACATTGATGGTAAGTTCTAAATCATTATTGTTATAATATTTATTTTCAAGGCATATAACATATTGATAAAATAGAAGAAAGGAAAATAAAACGTAATTTTAGTACGGATAAATCGTACCTACGGTATCACTTACATTAACTGAATAACTTCAATGTTAATCGACTGGCTTGTTGCCTCTGTTGCAAAAGACGTACCTTACTGTGCATTACTAAAGTACATAACGAATCTATCGCGTATACGAAAATCTCAATTGTTGTGCGTCGCCCGTCAATTGGCAGATTTTCCAAAGCTCCCAACAATGGTTCTGGCACTTCGAGGAGTTGTTGCAAGTCCTGGTCACTTTGTCACGCAAAAATTTTTTAAGTACACATCTGGTGTTAACAATACTGATAATTGTTTCAACCTTAACTTCTATGGGCCTGTAAAACACACGCCATTTTTGAGCTAAAATATCGAAGGCATTTTCGACAACACGACGAGCTCGAGACAATCGCTTGTTGTACACATGTTACGTGTTGTCGTTTCTTGTTTGCCTGTCAGAAAATGGCCTCATCAAGTTTGGACGCAGTGGGAAAGCTTCGTCACCTATCAGCACACACGGGGTGGGTTCATTTTGACCAGGCAAGGGCCTGTCTTTAGGATTATTAAGTGTTCCATTGAAAAATTTTTGGCCCACTGCTGGGCTTCAAAAACGCCACCATCAATGTTCTTCCCATAGTCACCGACATCTATACAAATAAACTTGTAATTGTCATCAACAACAGCCATTAAATTTACAAAAACTTGTGTAAATAACATAGGTCGAACCAGTGTTGTCTGGGCACTTTACTGTCACCTGTTTACCATCTACACTTCCCATACAGTTTGGACATTGTCACATGTCTTGGAAGCCGGAAATGGTTCGTTCCCAAATTTCCGTAGTAGGCTCAGGCAAATAAATAGGTTGCAGCCATATCCAAATGGCATTACAGACTTCTTCTACAATGATACTTACTGTCTAAAATCCTATTCTGAAGCTATGTCCGATTGTGCTGTACGAGTTTCCTGTAGCCAGATACCTAGAGCACAAACAAAACAAAAACGCGTGCGAGTGCCCTTATTAGAACATGCTAAACATATATCAGTACATAGCTATAGCTTAAATCGTCAGCGGGCAAAGTTTCTTAGCCATGTTTCTTGAAAAGCTTCTATTTGTAAAATACAGTATATGTTAAATTACCTACGCAGTAACATGAAAAGGCACTTCTTCAAATCAATTCTATAGGAATTGGTTGTCAATAATATATTTATATATTATATTTTAACTCGAGTTTATCGATAATATTATACAGATTGCCATGCTGTGCCTTTAAGGCCTGGGTAAAAGTGTAGTTATAATCAAGATGTTTATACACTACTGACATGCAGGTGCTCAGAAACAGTCTTATAACAAACATACCATGTGAATTGTGGACTAAATTGGAGACGAAAATGTTGTACGAATTCACACTTTTAGTGCACAACGTGGCAATACAACATGCAGTTGGTCCCCTCGTGCTCAACCTAAATCATAATATTACATGCCATTTTATTACAATGACTACAGCAGTTGAGTGCAAGAGTGAACTACCTGCATGTTGTAGTGCCACATTGTGTACGAAAAATGTTGTTGTGCAACATTTTGCCTTTAACATTCTCGTTTCCAATTTTACCCAATATTCACGTACTGTGCTTGTTATGCGACCGTTTTACTGGACATTAATATATATATATATATATATATATATATATATATATATATATATATATATATATATATATATATATATATAT
>PNEQ01123326.1:0-20834 GCA_003012365.1 Medauroidea extradentata | reverse complement strand
TTATATAGGATCTAAACAGGCTTTTCTTTTGAAATTTTAATGCCACTTCTACCCTTTTAATTAAATAACTAAGACAACATCTGTAGAACATAGTGGGGTTGCAGACTGAGCTTTGTAGGTAGTTGAGGAATGTAATTTACTGACGGAGCAGTTGGTAACTGTGAAGGAGGTTGGAAGTTTAGGAAAAGTTTGGGAAATATGTAAGAGAGTAGGATGGACTGGGCAGTTACTCAACTTCAAGTAATATGTTACCAAATAAGTAGGGGCCTACATAGCATGTGGACATTTAAGCAGTTGCGTTGGCAAATTAATTTAGGAGATAATTTTAAACCTCAAATAAAGCCAGTAAGCAAGTCAGGGTTTCTACACAGTTACAAGAGCAGTACATTTTAATATATTATCATATTTATACTTCACGTTTCAGTTTCAGACGTCTTTCATATTTTGAACGCAGTGTGTTCAGTTTCACTTCCTTGTGGTTTTGGTAACCTTCTGTATGCCTGCAGATATCCCTCCCCACTTACTTTTGTAGCTGAAATTCTGCCTTATTCAAGCTACTGTTGTGACTTATTTTAAATACCTAGGCCAATTGTAAAGTTGAACACGGTGCAAGGTTATACAATCTGCATTACTTTCAGCCACATTGCCTAACAGCATTTCCCAATTTAGATATTTCAGTGGCTGTTTACCCAAGCAATGTTTGACGTCAGTGTAACGTGCCTTTTATCACTTGCCCTTGCAGCCTTCATGGTAAAGTTATTGCCCTGGGAATTTCAATATAGGTTAGCCTAGGTCTTGAGAAGGTTAGTGTTTGTGGCTTTACTCGAAAGAGACATTCTAGGCAACCTATGGCACCTACTTAGACATATGTAACTTTGTAATTTAAAACAGCAGTGTGTCCATGATATAGCCTACATCTGTAGTGTGAAAGCAGGTAAGGGCTTTTAGATGGCAAAATCGAACATAGCCTCACGGTGGCTTTTGTCAGCAACTTGGCTGTTGTTACAGAAAAAAAATTTCCTGTTGTTAGATTGCTGGTAAAAATCTATTAAGTTACAATTTAACGTTGAATATATCTAGTAGGCACAGCAATCCGGAACATTAGCCTACACACACTAAAACAATTCGTAATTTATAACCTTACCACTTCAAAAACAAGCAATAGCCTGTTATTAGAACAATCAAGAAGTACAAATTTGCGACTTCAGCATAGTTAATAGTTCACTACAGGTTTGAAATAGGTACCAGACAATTTATTGACTTACTTTATTGTGTTACAAAAGTATCCAGCTTCCAAACTACATAAAAAAAACAACCTTAAAGTTATTCCATGCATTCACGAGTCACTTCGCAGCTTTAAATAACACTTTCCCCTGTTTGTGACACGAAGACCATAGTTCCAATACTTTATAGAAGATAATTTCGTTCAACGCTTTGTGGAAACGGTTTCGTATCACTTGAAAATTCGCGGGATGGTTTGGATGTTTACATTGCGAGACGACTTTATTTTACTCTGAAACCACTACAATTTTGATGTCAAGGACGTTAAAAAATTACTGCTCATCCAGCTATATCCCTAGAGTTAGCCGATAGCAAAAGTACACTAAAATTACCGTTAAAACCGTTTAAATTAATATTTATTACAGCGCGATTCTCCGTAAGACACTGTGTGTTTTGGTTCTGTTTTGCCAACCACTCAATGGCGACCGAGGCCAGACAAGCCACGCCCACTAGCTTCAAAGTTTTGTACAGGAAAGAGCTGCCTTGCCAGCTCCTCCCCTTCTTACCTGCATGTACTTACAATACCCCGAGTGACATATATCATATTTTAGACTATTAAACTGGCGTCTCTTGGACGTGAAAAACACGTCAATAGTCAATTGGGTTCAAGATATATCGACGATTAATAAAAAATACATTTCATCACATTTCACCCCATTTCACTTCCTTAGGTTAGGGAATTCCGAAAATTCCTGAAATTTCTTTTCAGGTATTTGAGTAAGCATCAATCTTAATAAAAAATAACGTCGCTGCACAAAAATCAATGGGATCGATATATCGATTGTGAATCGAAAACACAGTTTACCCTTTTTTAACCTCTTTGCAGCTGAATTCGGATAATATAGTTTAATGGTACTTAAGATATTTACAAAAGCTTCCATCTACAGCAAAGAGCACTTCGGTATCTCAATTGGTTCGATAGATATGGAGGAATAATCGTAAACCCATTTCTTGTAAATTCACCCCCTAATTAAATAATTTCAAAATGTCTTGAGGTCCTTTCATAGACATTTATATACGCAACAAAAGTTGTGTAAAAATCACGACAATAGTCAATTGTGTTTCAGTGGTACAGACAATTAATAAAAAAACACATTTTGCCCCTTTTTACTTCTTGGGGTCGAATTTAAAAAAATTCTAAAACCACTTTTTGTGTATTTATATAAACAAAATTTTTAAGTGAATACCAACTCTCTATCCCGTAGAATTCGACAGATATCGATAGTTAATCGGAAACACATTTAAGGTCTCATCATCCCTTAAATGTTGATTTAGAAAAATCCTTGGTAATATGCATTTTTATTTGTATCCTATTAAAGTAAAAACCACGATGACAGGCCGCCTGGTTCCAGATCTATCGACGTTTCTTCGAAAATACATTTCACCCCTTTTCACCCCTTACCAGACATCGCAAATACTGAACAAAATTGGAGACGAAAATGTAAGTGGCAAAATGTTGTACGACTACATTATATGTGCACAATTTGGAAACACTGTACAGATAAGGTTCCATCTTTCACTCCATGTTCAGACAGCATTTTATGTATGTTACATCAAGTAATTGTTTAATCATGTTTGGACTGCTCTGTATTGTAACCTTCACCCATAACATGCAGGTCAGAACAGTTGTAGTAAGATATCTGTGGAGTGAAAGAGGGGACTAACTACTGTGCTATGTTGCCATATTGTACATAAACAATGTTGTACAATTTGCCATTAACACTTTCGTCTCCAATTTAGCCAAGGATTCACGTGGTGTTTTAGTCTTTGTTTATTTCTGGACAGCGTGTGGGTGTGAGTGTGTGCGTATATATATTTATTACATATGTGTGTATACCAGTCCTTTTTTATATGTACCTATACGAATATGTTTGGCAGAATGAATAACGTACCAAACATAATAGTTTTTACTTCGAGTTACTGTATTAGTGCACAGATGCCATGCAATAGCGTAGTCCTCTTCGAGGTAAGAGATTATAAATCCTGTTCATTGTCACCATCTGTGTAGCACCGAACTTTTATGTTACAGACATGGGTTTGTAATCAAAACATGGTCCTCTAAAACCCTGTGTGTATTCTCCTAGATTTTCCTCGATGAGTTTGTCAGTAGTTGCACCTGCCTTTCTGGTTCCGACCGCAAGCTTTGTGTTTACAAAGGAACATAGAGTTTTAGTCTAATTTTGTCTACATGACACAGAAATGCAAGAATTTTTATCATAAATCTCTTTATCAGAAGAGCAAGACTTATTACTGTATCTTCTTTCAAACAGTGAATGCATGTTAATAAATAATTCTTGAGAGTCGACTGGAAAGATGATGACGAATGGTGGCTATTCGATCGATAGTTCCTATTTATACAGGCCCTCTTTACAAATTGCTTTATCACCAAATCAATAACAATCTAGTTAAGCACTCAGAAATAACAGTCGACGCGAGTTACTACACTTTCTGTCAGTCTATTCTCGTTCATATAACAAAAGGTCGCACATTCCGATACACGATTCCTAGTTGTTCAGGAGTTCAGAGGCGAAATGTTTGGCCCAGGAAGCAAGTATTTGCTATTTAATTCTGGACATGATGGCTTTTCGTGGTCTTCAACAGCCAAACTGTAATACAAACATTTAACATTCGAGTAAGGCAAAGTATTTTCCTTTGGCATCTACTCCGAAGTGCTGTAGCAGGAATGATCACCGACGCAGACAGCTTATTCTCGGCCGCACAGCCTCTGATTGTAGTTCTGAAGGTGCTCGGACTCACGCCTATCAGGCATAGGCAAGATGACGACCTAGATGTGCACAGGACGTGCACTTGGGGCATCATACAGTATGTAGTCTATGTGGCTGCACTTATTGTTGTTCGCACTTGCTACTCGTACAGTGTTATTCTCGAAATTACTGGCCGCTCTGTGATGGATGTGACAGTCTACATACTGGCTGCAGTGGTGAGCTTCGCATGGCCCGTGGTTACCTTGACATCTTGTACTGCCCGCCAGCTGTATGTCATTGCCACTAGAGTGCATTGCTTGGACCGAGAACTGCTCGCCAACTCTTGGCTCAACTATCGGACCGTCTACACCTTCCTCTTGACACAACTGTCCATCACAATGATTACATACACATGCATCTACCTCCTGCATTTCTACTTCGACGAGCATGTTGGCCAGTCATGGTCATTCTGCCGCTTCCTGTTTGACATCATCGGCAGAGTTGGAGTACTGCTGTTCCTGGACGTGGTCTTCTTGCTCGGTAAGATCCTCAACCACTTGAACAATGGGCTGGAAGATATGTGCGGGCGAGGCATGCTCGAGCAGGTTCTGGCACGAGGCATGTCGTCTAGTCACTCCTGGTCGAGCTCTACTGACGACACTAGAACCATTCTCACACATTCATGCTGGACAGTACAGCGAGTATCTGCCGTTGACGAAATCGCTGTCAGGCTGAGACATTACAGGGAAACATTTTACTATGTGCACGAAACAATGCTGATGGTGGACAACACATTTGGCCTGCAGATATTGGTTGCTTTGACAACCAGCATAAGCTACATTGTAAGCAATGCCAGCTCAGTTATCATCATACTAGCCGAGGCAGGCACGTCCCTGGAGTGGCCGTACCTTGTGTCACCGTTATCATGGAGCATCGGTGAACTGCTGCAGGTCATTCTGACGACATTCTTGCCACAGTATGTGACCGACAAGAGAGAAGAGATGCTCCTCCTGCTGCAGAAACTTAGCCTCACAAGAGTACTCTGCCCAGCTGCTGTGACAGAGTTACATATGTTTCACCAGCAGCTACTGGACAAACCTCCGGTTTTCAGCGCCTGGAAGTTCTTCACACTTGATCGCTGTACATTCTTCTCTTTCTTGGGCTATCTAGCCACCTACATCGTTTTGCTGGTGCAGTTGCGCTAATGTGACTGCATGTCGCATATGTTTCTACATCAAGATTCGATTTAGGTTTGGTTGGTGACTTCCTATTCCACCAGTCCTGCAAAACTTCTATTATCATTAATTAGCAAATACTTTGTATGGCGTGATTATAATTTTTGATACATACTAGAATAGGGGTTGAGCATAATGCACCTGAACTTTTAAAGGATATCTCGTCCCACTGCTACATACTGCCGTGTATCTTGACCATGCAGTTTCCATTACTTCTACTTGCTGGCAATTGTAATTCTAGTAAAAAATAATTGAGTGAACTGCTTCGTTATTAATTACTTTACTGTTTTCAGACAATTCATTATGTTCAGAAATTCTACAACAAATTAGCAGTTTGCATTTCTTAGACCAATAAAAATTAGAACTGACTGTCATGTTCTGGATTTCTGCAGCCTGAAATGTCCATAAAGTCTTAACTCGTAAATGCAACTGATATTATTGTAAATGAATAATTTTATCTTAAAATACTTTTATAGACGAGTGCTGATCATACGTCACGATCACATACCGTAAGATTGGACAACTCAGAACGCATGTGGTGACTAGGGATACTAGCACAATATGTGTGTATAGCCATTATTGCCATACAGAAAAGTAGAGACCAAGGGATCAGAAAAATAAAAGAAGGGGTAGGTATTAGGCCGGGATTACGATTCATTCACATTTACTTTACTTAAACTTTCACATAAGCAGGAAACACCTTGACACACGCACTTTAATGGGCCCCATCACGATTGCGCCACTTTATACTTACGTTCACTTTTATGTAACGTAAAGCTTGTCGACGTTAAGCTTTTAATTAAAGTGATATGTGAAGTTATACCAAGTGATCGCCTGGGCCAATCACATTTTGGAGGAGTTAATGTCTTCACTTGTGTCATATTATCTTTGACTATTAATTTCAAAACTCTCTCACGAAGTTTTCATTGCTTGCTTGCCGCTTACGTAAAGGATATTGATGGCAACTCAGCTGATTACATATTATGTACACATGAACTTGATAAAGTGGTAAGTGATAAGTGAACATGAAGTCATTGTAATCCCGGCCTTAAGAGCATTATGTACGGACACTAGAGGATGTGTGAGTGCTCCAGGTCACGCGGTAAAGCATGCAATGGGGCGTGGCTTAGCTGAGTTCGAAGAGAGAAGAGAGGCAGCAAAGAGAATAGCCAGGGTGGCGTGCGCCAGGTGGAGAGGGAAAGCTGTCCTTGTCACTTTTATCCTCCTTCCTTCAGTTGTGCGAGGATGCTTGTGGGATCATCTTCTCATGTTACCAGGCCATAGCTGATGTGCGCTCACTGTGACATCATTGTCAGATAGCAAATAGATACCGGGAGCATGGGAGCATGCTGTTTCAATCAATTGAGTCATGGTTTCAATATGCTGTCACAAATCTAAGTAACTCACGCCCGATTAATTTCTCTGTTCAACACCAACAGAATTAGTGTATGTTTAAATAATTTTAATGCAAGGTTTTGCTAGTTTCGATATGATAGTATTAATTGAGCCCGGTAGTTTTCGCAAAAATATTTTTGACCCACTTTGTTTCAGTGTCTTACGTGTACACCTGCAGGTCAACTTCATGATTATTGACAGAGTGTTTTTGTACAGAGTTATTATTCATTTGACTGTTCGAACCAGTACACTGATAAGTGTGACACAACATGTCTGATTTGCTGGTTTAACCTCCAGACATTTTAAGTTAAGGCATCCAATCACTGACCACAAAGCAGAGATGCAGGTGCGCACGTACGGCACTGAAATAAAGTGCTGGAAAAATATTTTCGCGAAAACAACCGGGCTCTAAGTATTATAATCACTGACCAGGAAAATTTTGCTTTTTTTTTAAATAAAATAGTGAGAATACTGCTGTTATCCAATGGGTTGGTGCAAAGTAATATACAAACACGAATACTTGAAGTTTATTTTATTGTATTCTGCTTTAAATATTAATTATAAGAAAAATTATAAAATATTTGTACAGTTACAGAAGTCACCTTTGTAAATTTTTAATTTTACGTGTGACGTAATATTGTCATAAAATAAGGGACAAGCTTTATATATTATAATTTAAATAAAATAGAATAACACATCGGTAAACTCCAGAGTCACTTTTATTTAGCTGTGCCATTTATAAAACAAAACCCTTGCTCTGCAAACCGTTATGTTCCCGCAGAAGTTAATATGGTCGTTCCCCATCGCACTATTAAAAGATAATACACAAATATACACATTTAATTGATCAATTCTGTGGCAATTGCGTTAACTTTCTTGCAGACACATTATAATAATTCATGGGGCGGGGAAACAATGTAAGATTTTATAATACTAAACAAACACTCGGGAAAAATTGTTAAAGGTTTTTACAATTATAAAGCAACCATCAGGAGAAAGAATAAGGTTTTCTTTCAATAATAAAATATCACTCCTGCATAGCATGAATGCGAAAAATTTATATCTTTAAATATTTCACTCTACTAGCTTGAATTAGTGTGCATTATGACATGCAAATACATTCAAATTAGCCCGTTCGAAACCGCAGCCTCTATGTATTTCTCTACTTAGGATAATACGAACCATCACCCAGTCAGTTAACACGTTGTTAACACATTCTTCGATCACAAAGTTCATACAGCAAACCAGGGTTACTTTGACCACTCAGAATTTTGGATTTTATGTCGTTTAGTGACGAAAGTTTCAGACAGTAACTATAAGGATCAAAGGCAGTTTAACTTCTTCCTTTAGACATTACCAAATTATAACTACTGCACATTCATCTAGGCCTACCTATAGCAAAAAATTAAATTTAGATACAATTTTTGTGCTGTAGAAAATGATAATGAAATCCATGTGTCGTAAATATGTGTGGGTGGGCGCCAGAATACAAAAATGATAATTGATAATATTGCATGAAGAAAATACACGGAAATCAACATTTAACATTACAATAGAACAGCTGCAATTCTAGACAAAAAGGAAAACAGGCAACTATTTACATAGTTTAATAAAAGTAAAACAAAATTCACAATACTGTACTGTAGGCAAGGTGGAGGTTTATAGATGGCAAAAGAAAATAAAATAAGCACTAAATTTCTCTACTCCTACATCCTTCCTTACAATACTTTCTTACAGGAAAAGGGAAACTAAAACATATAATGTTCTTTTTTAGCAATCTTTAACTTAGAAGCAGTTTTTTTCTTTTACTTATGTCGAAACATTATATAGGCAGCACTTGTCAGTAGTATGAGACTCTTGGGCTTTTTGCATTTTTGGTTGTAGATACCATTTCCAACCAAGAAAATATTAGGTTTAAAAAAACATATTCCTTTGTTCCAGCTTTCTAAAATGGTAACTCATCTCCTGTTGCATATAATTATGAGTTCAACAACCATTTTAACAGAACTCATCAGAGTAACTTGCATTCTTGAATTTCAGACCATGAAAGATTTCTACAAAGTTTTACTGATTCCAAACTTTCTTTGCTATACCTACTAGCCATTTTTCCTTGACAACCAAATAACAAACTTCAAAACCAAAGAGAAATGTTTTACCAAGACTAGAAATGGAAGGATAACCTAACATTATTATTAAAAATAGAAAATAAAAGTGAATTTTACTAAATTTTTAAGCATTAATATGTATACATAATTCTTTAAATAATTTTAAATTATCTAAAATTGAATAAAAATATACATTACATTAAAATTTATGGATGTATTCATTTCCAAAACTAATTAAATGATAACCTGTAATATCTTTATATTACAGATTGCCCCACCAGAGAGTGATTAATTAACTATAGAGTGAATTAAGAGCGAGCATTGACACAATACAATCAAAATATTTACCTTTGCACAAGTAACAATTGAATGACCAATAATAAATACAACATGACACAAAAACTTACAGTTTGATCAGCATAACAACTCTTTCCAACACAAGTTCATTCTGAAAAGAAACATTTACCCTCACACAAACAATATTCACTTCACAAAAACTTACAGTTTGATCAGCATAACAACTCTTTCCAACACAAGTTCATTCTGAAAAGAAACATTTACCCTCACACAAACAATACTCACTTCACAAAAAAAATTAAATTTACATTCATTTTAAAAATTCTTAGTTTGCTGAAAAAAAAAATGTATGTAGTCTGTGAATTATTGACTGACAAGTTTACAGCATTGATACCATCAGTCACAAAACAGTCAGAAACATCCAGCAGGTAGGTGCTGATCGAAGTTGGTAGCAAGTACAACTATCATATCATTATTCATCCATCATCCGTTGAGTTGCACTGCTGTTTAATTCAAATTGAAGTATCTCACTTGTGTAGTAAGCTGTTCTGCTTCTAACAATTCATTTAGTTACTTTTTATAGTAACACACACGACACTTAAGTATTTAGTACACAAACACAGTTTATATGTTTATTTAGAAGTTTGTGTGTTTTTGTGTTGATTTTAAAATTAAATTTTTGGTATTATGTTAACTGTCGTAACTTCTCCATACATCACTATTTTTGTACACTAATTTCATTGAAAATATTTCAAGTGTTCTGTTCATACTCGACACATAACATTGAGTTTGTTTTATTTACGTGCTTATTTTGAGTTTTTGTCAACACAGTGTTTGCCAAATAAAGTCTTTGAGATGGCAATGATACTGTCGACCTAACAAAATCTACAATTATTTTTATGGTGGTAGGGAAAAATGGAAGGATTGTAGGACACTAAATAATGTTTATGAGTAGTGTTCATATTCCTAATTCCTTTTTTCAATTATAATCTAAATATTTAACTTTGATGGTGGACTGTGGACAACCTATACCACAACATTAACTGAGTAAGGGAGAGCACTTGGGTGGCTCTCATTTTCCTACATCACCCAGAATAAATAAAAAAAAAAACAACACTAATGAAAATTGTAAGTTTTAATCAAGACACGAAACATGCAATAAAAACACAAGAACAATAGTAACAACACAAACGTAACACTGCATAACACAATGAACAATAACAATTCAAATATTCAATAACACAAAAATCAAATGCTGAAAAACAAACAAGCAGATGAAGATTCCTCTAGAAGAAAAGAGGAAATTTGTATTTCGCTTCCCAATATCATTTCAGCTAGAAACTGCATAAAAAAAATAAGTGCACCAAATTTTCTGTACTTTACGTGTAGACTTAGAATCACCTTCAGATTACTGTTAGTGAGTACAGAACAAAGCTAGTTTGGCAGGTATTACAACAATCACTAGGCTAGCATATCTAGCTTAGAAGACTTAGTTTACCCTTTCTTATATACAAACACAATTAAGATGCAGCACAAAGCCATCCTCTTCAGCAAGTACAATATATAATTACAGCAAATTTCAGAAGTCTAGCTAGTGGTATTTGCAGTACTCGATAACACAGTAGAGTGAAATGCTAACCCAAGATGCAGACAAACAGAAGTGTCAGATTCCTACTGAGTGGATGTTAGTCACAAACAATACACAAGAACACTAGAACAATAAACAAACAAAAGACATAATATCTCTTTAAGACTCAAAGACATAACATGTTACCCTTGAGTAACGATCCACAGTAGTTTATTTTGTAGCATCAACAGACAAATAGGTGGCTAACAGAAAACTGTAATTCGACTCATAACTGTCTTTCCTCACAATTTCTCACCAGAGATAGCTTGACATTCACTTGCTTGTTTTCATGGACAGGCTTCATCTTGCTTAACGCAGTGTGTTCTGTAAGTTCGGAGCTGAGTGATGTTGTATGCTCCAGCTTCTTTTCCATCCATTGTCTCTAACATGTAACAATTTTTGTTAACAGCTGCCTTAACTCGGAATGGACCATCGTAAAGCCTTATCAATTTCTTAGTTATATGTTCCCATAAGGAACTGGCGGGATTGGTCCGGCGTAGTATCAAAAATCCTATTTCTAACTTATTCACCTTGGATTCCCTTTGATACTTCTTCCGGGTTTCTGCTGCTGAAGTTAATCTTGCTTTTACTAAATGAATAAATTCTTCTTATAGTACTTTCTTTTGCTTTTCTTTCATGTTCGGATCTTCCATTTTCGGTAGATGTCTGAGGTTAACTGACCCAGAACGCTGGTTTAAATCTGGCATGTGCAGATGCATCTTCTCTTGTCGTTTTCCATGAATTTGGTTTGTTTGGCGGTGGTCGTGAAATTGTGGATGCCATAGGATTCAGAGGGGCATTCTCTGAAAATATCCTTGTATTGGTGGCATTGTCTAGTGTATCACAGGCTGTAAATTCAGTGTTTGTGGTACAAATGGTGGAGGTACATTAGGTATGAACATAGGCGGTGGCTGAGATGTAGGTATAAAATGACCTGTCTTTAAAATTTCATGTTGTGTAGGACTGGGTCTTCGTGAACCTAAATTATTGTCCTTGAAATCTGCACCTTTATTATTATCGTTCCTTTTCCTACCTTTCTGTTTGTACCAAGGATTGTATCTTGACCTTCTCTTTCTACTAGTGTCATCACAATTCCTGCTATCTTGATTTTGGTTAACATGCTCATCATATGCGACATCTAATGTATGAACATGAGTTTGAAAGTCTCTATTCTGATGTGTATGTTCATTTTGTACACCTATGTAGAGAGGTGTACTTCTGACATTTTGTGATCTCTCTATGTCTCTAGCTTGACTGAGCCTGGAAAACCTATCTAACTGATCCAGACGTAATAACTGGAATCGAAAATCCGCTAGATCTGTGTAGGTCCGACCTGACCACTTCTCTTGGTATCGTATCGGAAGTTGTGCCAAAATAACTTCAACAAACTCTTCACCTTCCATACCTGCCGAAAGGTGTCGTGTGCGCTCATAAACACTACTGAAATGTTCTGCACGTGATTTACCTCGCCGAGGTCAAATTTTTCTAGTGGCAGATTAGCACGCAAGTTTCCCTGAATTTTTGAATTCCAAAATTGTTTAAGGAATTTTGAACGGAAATCTTCAAAACTGTGGGTGGTGTCACGAATAACTTCCCACCAGTACAATGCTGTGGATTTTAAACTGAGTGCCAAGCGTCGTAGTTTATCAGTGTCAGTGAGACCAAACTTGTTAGAATATTCATCTAGCCTTTTTAAAAATGTGACAGGATTTTCCTTACTATTGCCAGTGTGTGTGGGTACTCCCTCTGACCACTGTTTAGCTGGATGGTGAATCAGAGCAGCTGTAGGGTTTATTACTGACGAGATAGGAACTTGAGAATAAAGAGGTGAGCCATCTTCGAAGCGATCAGTCAGTAGTAGTGCGGTCTTGACCTACATTATAAGCTGAGCGCTTCGTATTGTACGTCTCTTTCTCTCGCTCGACTTGCAACTCTGTCAATACACCTTCTAGTTTCCTGTCAGTCTGAGATAATTCTGTTTTTATGTCGGTTTTTTTTTTCAAACTCTCGCACGCATTATGTTGTGCCTTTTCCGTTTGCCTGAGACGATTTTCAAGGTGATTTTCTAGAGAATTCAATTGAGTATCTAAGATTGCAGGTAAACCACTAGTGTTCAAGATTCCACCTTGTGAGACCCTGCTGTCAATCTCAACGACTTTAGTTTCTATTTCAGATAAGTGTAGTGTGAAATTTTCGTGAGTAGTATTTACATCTTCTCGTAATTGAACTAAAGACGTGGTGTTTATGTTTTGAAACTCTGCAATTTGGCTTTCGAATTTGTTTTCAAGTGACACTTGTTTTTCTGTTAATCGCCTTTCTGTTTCCTGTTGGGAATTTTTAAGTAATTCAATCTGATTATTTTGTTCTGTAAATTTGTTGTCCATTTTGGCAGACAAATCACATATACTAGTATTAATCTCGCTAACCCGTGTGTCTTGTTTTTCTCGGAATGCATTCATCTGAGATGTTAGGGTTTCTCGAAATTCCAGCAATTGAGAATTTTGTGATTCGCGAAATTCAGTTCTTAATTCTTGAAACTGTGTACTTTGTGATTCGCGAAATTCAGTTCGTAACACATTTAACTGAGCTAGAATTTGTGATAAAACATCAGTGTTTTCGTTTAAGCTGCTTGCATTACCATTGTTAGCAGACATATCATGACCTTGCACGACCTCTGTGTCACCAGCCCCACCATCATGTGAAACGCTGAACTGGTGTGATGGTAAAATTTGTAAGTCTAAACCGTTTGTTGTATCAGCCTCGTTGTCTTGATCAAACATGTTTATTTCATTAACTGTATCGTTCATACTTTCTTCCTCTGTGTTCTCTCTATGCAAAGAGCTGTGTAGGAAGTAGGCCTCCCGCTCGTTAGACATAGTGTAATAAAATACGTGTCTGGTTTTATTTTCGGGCCCCACTTTGGGCGCCATTCTTTAACTTCTTCCTTTTGACAGTACCAAATAATAACTACTGCACATTCATCTAGGCCTACCTATAGCAAAAAATTAAATTTTGATACAATTTTTGTGCTGTAGAAAATGATAATAAAATCCATGTGTCGTAAATATGTGTGGGTGGGCGCCAGAATACAAAAATGATAATTGATAATATTGCATGAAGAAAATACACGGAAATCAACATTTAACATTACAATAGAATAGCTGCTTTTCTAGACAAAAAGGAAAACAGGCAATTATTTACATAGTTTAATAAAAGTAAAACAAAATTTACAATACTGTACTGTAGGCATGGTGGAGGTTTATAGATGGCAAAAGAAAATAAAATAAGCACTAAATTTCTCTACTCCTACATCCTTCCTTACGATACTTTCTTACAGGAAAAGGGAAACTAAAACATATAATGTTCTTTTTGAGCAATATTTAACTTCGAAGCAGTTTTTTCTTTTACTTATGTCGAAGCATTATATAGGCAGCACTTGTCAGTAGTATGAGACTCTTGGGCTTTTTGCATTTTTGGTTGTAGATACCATCTCCAACCAAGAAAATATTAGGTTTAAAAAAAAACATATTCCTTTGTTCCAGCTTTCTAAAATGGTAACTCATCTCCTGTTGCATATAATTATGAGTTCAACAACCATTTTAACAGAACTCATCAGAGTAACTTGCATTCTTGAATTTCAGACCATGAAAGATTTCTACAAAGTTTTACTGATTCCAAACTTTCTTTGCTATACCTACTAGCCATTTTTCCTTGACAACCAAATAACAAACTTCAAAACCAAAGAGAAATGTTTTACCAAGACTAGAAATGGAAGGATAACCTAACATTATTATTACAAATAGAAAATAAAACTGAATTTTACTAAATTTTTATGCATTAATATATATACATAATTCTTTGAAAAATTTTAAATTATCTAAAATTGAATAAAAATATACATTACATTAAAATTTATGGATATATTCATTTCCAAAACTAATTAAATGATAACCTGTAATATCTTTATATTACAGCAGTTATTAAAATAATCTGCTCAGAATATCTATTTATTTACCAGAAAACCCAAAAGCTAATATTTTGAGTGGTCAATGTAACCCCGAAAATGGACAAAGTTTACAATAACAGTAAAAGTTAAAATTTAAACATTTTATACAGAAAATTATAAAAACATTGTTATCTTAATATATAAAATGATGTGTCCTGATTGACACACACACTCATCAACGCACAGCCAAAACCGCTAGACCTAGAGCCATGAAATTTTGAGGGAAACTTCCCTTTGTCCCGTTGGCACCCACTAAGAATGGATTTTTCGAAATTCGATAATTAAGGGTGTGAAAAGGTGTGCAATTTGTTTTCGAAAAACCCCTGATATCTTATTAATCGGGAAAGCTATCATAATTTTTTTAACATCAAATTATTGCCCAAACAAATGCATATTTGCGAATTTTTCGATTTAGCGAAATTCTAAAATTAGGGGTGAAAAGCCATAAAATGTGTTCTTCATTAATCCATGATTTCTTGTATACCATTTCAGTTAGTGAGGTGATTTTTTCTTTAAAATAATGCTTAAGTAAATATCTAAAAATTATTTTTAGAATATTTTGAAATTCATCCTTGAATACTCTTTAAAAAAAATATAACATGTTTTTAATTAATCCCATTTACTCCTAAACCAGTGGAAATATTGAAATGGTTTTTGCTTTAAAATAAACCTTATGTAAATATCAAAAAAGCGATTTGTAGATTTTTCGAAATTCGTCCTTGAAAGCTGCTAAAAAAATTAATTTTGATTTCAAATAATCATCTGTACAGTTTATACCCATTGAGATATCGAAATGAATTTTTGATAAGAATGAAGCTTATGTGAATATCTACAAATCAAATTCAGGTTTTTATGAAATTCGAAAATTAAGGATGTGAAAAGCTGTAAAATATTACAGTCTCCCGAAAAAAGAGAATGATCACGGAGAAATAATTAAACAGTTGTTTCTTTTGTGAATATACTCATAAATAAAACTTCTTTGGACAGTAGCCTGTGTGAAAGTACGTTTCAGTTTTATCTATGCACCGAAATGATTAAGTAATATATTGTCTAGGATTTTGTTTATTCCTACTATGTATTGTAAATTTGTGAGGAAATATATATTATGTTTTAAGAAAATATAAAATACATTTTAACAGTTTATGTGCCCAGAATGCGCTGTCGTTAGTTAAGGAATAAAGAGGAATCATATGCTCACAGGAGAGTAAAATAAAGGTAAGTTTCTATTATTTAAAAAAATTGTAAATTCTGCATCACACACGCCTCACAATTTAAAATCAAGGGTAAAAGAATAGCTTTATCTACATCACTGCCAGTCCGTCAATTATCAGGACCGAATTTCTCAAACTGAAAATTTCGTGTAACAATTATTCTTGATAAAGAAGGTGTAAATGATGTTTTAGACATTAAAAATGATGACATTAACAATATGTCTGCAGAAGAAAAAAAGAAATTTGAAACACGGGACATAAAAGCTAAATGCATAATTGTACAATGTGTAACAGACCAACACATTGAGCGTCTAAAGGACGCAGTTACAGCAAGGGATATGATGTTATCTCTATAAAATGTTTTTGAAAGGAAAAGTCCCCTATCTAAACTTTTTGTTAAAAAAACTGCTGAAGTTACGGTTTTTTGAAGGGGAACTCCAAAATCAGTTTTATCTATGCACCGAAATGATTGAGTAATATATTGTCTATGATTTTGTTTATTCCTACTATGTATTGTAAATTTGTGAGGAAATATATTTTATGTTTGAAGAAAATATAAAATACATTTTAACAGCCTGTATATACAAAAGAATTATCATGGCCTGTCTTTAAGCATTCACTCAGGTATTGTATAAAGTTTGTGGCGAGGGAGGAATGGGGTTATGGGTTCGTATCCCGTGCAAGACTTTGCGATGGGAATTACTATAACATCATACGAGCATATTACGCACGCTCTTTACACTGAGCTAAGACAATTTATAGTTCACTGCTATTGAGTATGCTAGCCGTTAAATGCCTTCATCACATATTTTATCCAGAGTTACTGTTTACATTACATAATTTCACGCCGCAATTTTATAGAGAAATAAAGATTATTTAAAACAAAGATGTTCTGCAATTATAGTACGCTCAGCGAAGTGGACTGGATAAAGCTGTTTGTATTTGTTGTTTTAAAGCTATACAGAGAATATATTAACACCATCAATTAATACATAATTAAAAGTTAGTTACTCTTTTCTATAGTACACGCGGGCGAAGCCGTAAAGAGGCAGCTAGTATAAAATATACGCAACTTAAAAATATTGTAACGTGAAATATACACAAGTTCAAACTAACTGTAACACGAAATTTATGCTTAGTAAATGTTGCAAGACAAAATACTGATTTTAAGTCACAGTAACTTGCATGAAGTCGTGAAAACTCTGACTCGTGTATAGAAAACACAACATTTTAAGAATGGGCAACGTGCACTTTATTTTACTTCCAGCTGTTTTTTTTTTCTAAACATCATAGGTCTAGTATTGTACAAAAACAGTCTCATGGTTGAGAAACTAGCAAACAGAGAATTATAAAATTTAAATGTTTTTTGAACGCCTGTCAAATTGTGCCTGGAGCACCAAATACCTTTATAACATCCCTACACAGACACAAGACTGACCTTCCCTTGTTTACATTAATGCGAATGCCACACAGCGTGTTACTCATTGTAACATCAGCAAAGTTATCATTAACGTACCAGCATATATTTAACAATGTATTGCACCACAATATACTAACCCATTATAATAAACACAAAAAAAATTACACATTTCATTAAAAAAAACCGAGAAATAAAGAGGTTAATGACCTACAAGGCAACGAGTGTAATTTAAATAAAGCTACACTGAAACCTACCGTTTGTGCTTGCGAAAACAATTTAATGTAAATAAAAGAACACAAAAAAATTAATATATACATATACTGGCACTGTGTACATATGACAATGACATACATAACAATGCAGCCTAGATGTATGTAACCTTACACTTGTGGGCTTTCTTAATCAAAACATCTTTATAACACTAAGTTTTTTTATTAAACTCTAATTTTCACATTTACATAAGTATCAAAAGTAAATTATACTTATAACACCACCAAATAAACTCTGTGGAACTGCTGCATGCTGAAGGTTGCTCAACTGGCGCTAATGTTTTCTGTTGCCACATTGTTATGAAATACTTTTTAGATGTATGATACAAATACTTACCAAACATTTAAATTAACGTTTGTTGAAAATTATTGATGTAATCGTGTACTTGATATAAATGTATAGTTTCATATCATTTTACGTTTGATTGTCATGCACAGAAAATTAAAAAAAAAAAGTTATTCTTTCTGGCTGTAAATTATGTCTGATGTGCAAAGTTTTAGCCCAAAACCTTATATTTCAGATAGGTTTTAATACTTTTATTGCATACACACATCAAATTAAAAAATTAAGAAATTTTTGAAATTATGCCTAGAGAGTTTTATTAAATTGAATCACAATGATGTGTGGTCACATAAATTCCGGGTACTTACAGCCGTATATATGGTTTTATAATAAACGGATAGTTTGATGAAATTATTACGTCTATACGCTAATAATTTCGCGAGGCCTACCAGCTACCGAGAATTTTGTATTCTATAAAAGTTTACAAAATGTCACTCGGCTAGCCAGAGTAGATTATGATATATTCTCTCGTTGTTTCAATTACCATATGAATGAAGTTCTTTTGCCTCCAAGAAATAAACCAATCTTAATTACGTGTATTTATTTGATTTATTAACCTGGCTAACCTCCATTGATATACATCCTGGTTACGACAACAAGTAAGCCTAGCTTACTCGAGAAGGTTGCTTTCTGTAAACGTTTTATAACAGTTGTCGTAGGAAACTGTCGACTAGAAGAATGGTTTCGGGTCTAGTCCCTAAAGGAAGACTTGAACTCTTCTGGGCCATCTTCGGTCACCACAACACAAAGTCATAAGCTGTTATATTCGGTCACGAGTTTAGCATGAGTAGGACGAAATATCGGTGTGAGGCGATCACACAGTTACACGAGTAATGTTTTTAAATGTCAAATAAAGCACGAAACCTTGAATTGCTTGCAGCCTTTTAAACATTAAACTGATGATTGAGCATACCTGATCGTGTGACTCAACAAACATATTAAACGTTCGCACGCAGCTTTTAACGGAATTCTAGCCCAGAATAATAATAAAGTTATCTTAAAAAGTAAAAAAAAAGTACACATAATTTTTAAATACACTCTGACGTGAACAACACCTCAATATCTCTACAAGGGGCCGATTAAATATCACCACTTGCGTTTTGCACCGACGCAGTGCAACACAAGTAAATCTGCTCTACACCTGCACCTCTAGTCGTAGTTGGAATTAAATATACTCGAAAACGCAAGACACAAGGGACGGAGCATATTTCGGCTCGGCGCAACTGCCACCCCTCTCCTACTTACACAAGCCAATCAGAAAATTTGTAACATCATCCTCACTGCCACCTGAACTGCAAAAGCTGTCTGCACACCCGCGTGCTTACATGCAGATATAGCTTACATGAATCAGTGAACATTTCTCGAGCTAAAAGTAATGTTTTGGTAATATATTTCGTAAACTCAAATTGTGTAGTTTTCTTGTGCTTGTACGAGGATGTAAAAAGTGTAGTTTCATATCCAGTTATGAAAGAATATCGTTACAAAGTTTTCATTTTGAACGAATATGTCGTAGTTGCATTTTGAAGTTTGAAACATTAATTTCTATAATGTCGTGGTTGTTTTAGTGTAGTGGATGCGTGTGTTCATTTTTATTGAATGAGATTGTTCGTGAATTATTAAGTACTATATTTATGGAAAGTAGCATTTTTGTAAAACAATTGAAATACATCAGAATGGTTTTCGTCTGTAACCAGCTTTTACATACCTACTTTATGTTGCTAACGGAAAATAAAGTGCCTAAAGTGACATGTGACGCGATTAGAGCAAAAATTATGTTGCATTTTATATTTGTACTGGTATTAATTTTCAGTGACCTAGTTTTGAAATTCACGTTAGTTATTTTAACTTGTGTGACATGGTATTTGTGAGTGTAGGCCTATTACCTCGGTGGGCTATACATGCGGCATTCGTCTTTCAGCGAGTCGTAAATTATCAAATCGTGATCAGGCCCACCAAGAGGGGGGGAGGGGCAAGGGGGTGCAATGCTCAGGGGCCCAGGGTCTCAAGGGGCCCGGGGCGGGCCTGACAAGTAAAACACAAACACAGCATTAAATTAATATATATTATTTTGGATGCTTAAAATTTGTTAATTCCGTACAGAGCAACTCAAAATCCTCGCATCGCTCTTGGGCTGGGCTTTTACTGCTTTGGGTCACATAATAAATAATACTATACGAAGCGATATACATTGTTGTTCATACAAGCTGTCGGGGTGTACATGAATATCTCTCGCGGTGTACATGAATGTAATGTAAACAAAGCCACCTGGTGTCTCAGACATTGGTTTATATTACCACTTGTACTGCTGTAATTTGTTCGTTTTATAATTGTATATTTGCAAATGGCAAACGCGACGTTACTTATGTGTCAATAATTCCCTTGCGGACTTTATAATTAATAAGAATTTCAGTACAATCAAAAAGTCACATGGAGTAAACAAGCTCTTATATTATGACAGAAATTAGTCACATAAAAACCGAGTCATGTCTTTTATTTTATGTCTGGTTTATTCTGTGTTTGCGCAGTGCACCGAATGCCGATGAGTAGCGACACTGCATGAAGTTACAGTCGCAATGAACAGATGGCGACTATGTGCGTATTGGAACGATCAGTGCTGTAAATAGCTATATGCTTCGATATCTCGAATTGTGGTTCGCTACTTTCTTGCAACATAAAAATAGCCTAATCTATTGTCAGTTCTGTGTGCATGTATTGATCAGTAGTGGCACAATTATACTAGATTTGATTGTTGTTATGTGAAAGTGTGATTGTTTATAAAATGGATAATTATAAACACAAATCAGGGGCCCAAAAAAGGAAAGAGCGGCAACAAAGATCAGAGGTGAGTAAAAAAGGTACCAGAACTTTATTTGAGGTTGGTGTTCAGAAAGCCGACAAAGTTAAACTAGACGACGAATATCGCGCCGGAAATGAAAATGC